>JAJEKB010021839.1:0-18310 GCA_022393335.1 Macrotrachela quadricornifera | reverse complement strand
CGTTTATATACTATGCACAATTATTCCAAATTAAAAGAAAAAAGAAATTCATATGAACTTTATACTCGTGTGTTATCATACAAACATCACATTTATATATATTTATATATATATATATACATATAATAAATGATATTTTGTTTTTGTCTATACTCCTCTATATTTAACTTGATATGATCTATTATAGTTTCTTTTTTTTTTCTTTTCTTTTTTGAAAAACAAAACTGATCCGCCTATATTTTACTTTTTGATTGCAACTTCAATAATTCATTTTTTTTCGATTAAGTGTGAAAATAAAATATACACCTTATAGCCGACATATAATCATTAAATACGGATAGATAAAAAGGCACAATCTCTTAGGTGTATAATCCTCATTATCATTGATGATATGTATAGTTTTCTTCGCTGTCTATAAATCAGGACAAAATAATAATAATAATTTTATAAGAAAATGAAATAATCGGTCTCTTTTTTTTTCTTCTTCATAAAATTAATAAATAAAAACTGCTCTATATATTGTTGTAAGTTGATACCTAGATACATTTGTAAACATTACACATATACATAGTCGGATTAAAAAAAATGATTGAAAGTAATATGAAACATAATCAGAATAGATGTCTATATATAGAAATGGTATTAGTGAAGGTAAATTAAACTATAAATGTATTGATTAATCGTATCTATTTTAGTTTATATATGTAAATTTTCGTTTTTTTGACATTGATATATATATTTAAAAATTTCAATTGATAAACTCATTAAATAGAAAAAGAAAAAAAAATACATTGAATATTTGAGATAAAATTCTCAAGTGAATCGATAAAAACAAAAAAATGAAAAGAAGTTTATTTATTTATTTATTGACGGTAAACGGTTTCATTTTATCACTGTATAAAACAAAAAAGAAACGAAGATAGGTGTATAGGGTCATGACCTTATTCATATTTCATTACACTCAAAGGATAATGATGACACTAATGATGCTTAACATTTTGAAGAAATAAGGTATTTTATTCAAAGTAAAAAGAGTTATGAAACATGCATCATCATCATTTATGATTATCTGACTTAAGAGAAGATGATTACTAAACTAAATATATGTCTTTTTCTCTTGAGAATCATATGTCGGATGACCAATACTTATATATAAAATGATTCATGCCGAGAGACAGTTCATCTATTTATTCATTCACACTTTTTTGCATGAATACATACAATTATTAATGAATACTAGCAAAGCATTTCCCATGAATAGTTTTTTTTTTTGCACTTTCTACAATATGCAGGTGTAATCGCGTGTTCTAGTCTATAAATATATGCATACATATATATATCTATTGTTGTGTTAAAATGAACGGCTGAGATTGATCTAATTGATCGTAGATACATTTTCTTATTAGGACATCCTACTGTGCCAAGATAATTATTCATATTCTTTCGTAAAGACAGATGAAACTCGACAATTTGACTGGCAATACTTATAGGACTGGTGTCGGAAGAAAGAAGGTAATCCATCACTCTCTCTCTCACGCGCGCTCGTGTGTGCGCTGTCTGTATCGACCATTGAGCGTTGACGAAGAAAGAGAAAATTCTTTTTTCTTATTCTCTTCGTTATATGTTCATTCGCCATCATTTTTGTAGATGATCATGCATCAACTAGAACTACTCTACATTTTCTTTTTTCTTCCAATATTGATTGAATCTCGTCAACATGAAATATCTTTAAATGAAGAAATACCGATAAATACAATAATATTTAATTTAAATACATTATCATCATCATTAATAACATATCAATTATTAGAAAGTTCATCATTACTTTCATTTAATTCAACAACAAATCTTATAACAATATCAAAACGTATTGATCGAGATATATTATGTCCAAATGATAATAATTGTTCAAAATGTCAAATAACAATGAAATTTTATGATATGTTTTATTATGATATATTTTTATTAATATTTAATATAAATGATATAAATGATAATCCACCAATATTTAGTTCAAATACATATTCAATATCATTAACAGAAAATAATATACCTGGTATAAAAATTCGTTTATCAAAAGCTGATGATATTGATTGTTTAATAAATGGTATACAATTATATGAATTAACATACATATATCATGGTCATGTAATGATATCATCAATAAATATATTTCAACAACAAAAAGAACAAAATCAAACAATAAATCAATTATTTTATTTATTATATGATTCAAATTTCGAATTATATCTTGTTATTAATCAAACACTTGATCGTGAATTACAAAGTGAATATATATTTACAATAACAGCAAATGATTATTCTCATGCAATATCAACTAAATTAACATTAACAGTTCTTGATGTAAATGATCATATAGCTCGATTTTCTCAATCAATTTATTCAGTTAATATATCACATTTAACAAAACCTAATACAATATTATTAAAAGTTAATGCATATGATTCTGATATAGGTCATAATGCACGTATCTATTATTCATTACTTAGTATTGATGGTTTACCTAATAAAAATGATTTATTTCAAATAAATTCTCACACAGGTGAATTACATCTTATGAAAAATTTAACATATATTGATACAAAAAAGATTTTTAAATTAATTATTGGTGCATCTGATGGTACAATTAATTCAATACCAGCATTAACAACTGTATATATTAATTTAATACAAGAATCATTTATATCAATAACATTTGGTTCAAATCGTATATTAAAAAATTTAACAAAAGTATTTATTGAAGAAAATTTACCAAATGCAACATTTATTGCATATATAACATCAGAAGATAATTTAGAAATTTTATCAAATAATAATATTTATAATCGAGGATTTTTTATACAAAATTTATCTAAAAATTCATTTACATTATTAACTGATAGAAGTTATGATAGAGAAATTCAATCATCATATGATGTATTAATACGTAGTAAAAATACTGAAAAATTTTTTCAAATTATTGTTACTGATATAAATGATTGTAGGCCTATATGGAATAGTTCATTATTAAATATAAATATTGAATTACGTTTAATGATATTAACATTAAATGCAACTGATTATGATGAATATGATAATGGAAAAATAGGTTATAGAAAAAAAGATATGCTATGGCCAAAATGGATTAATTTAATTGATAATAAATTAATTATTAATTGTACAAATCAAACAAATAATTATTGTTTAAATGATTTATTAACTAAAGATATATTTATTCATATTGAAGCATATGATTATGGTAAACCAGAATTATCATCAATAATTAAAATACGTTTATATTATAATTTAAATCAATTTATATTTATTAAATATGAATATATTATTATTAGTATAGGATGTATATTTGGTATAATATTTATTTTATTAATTATATTTACTTGTTTTTATTATCATAAAAAAAAACCTGAAAAAAATATTATTGATGATAATAGTACAAAACAAAAAATAATTCATATATCATCATCATCAGAATCAGCTGATTCACTTTATGAATCAGATAATATTACACTTGAAACAGCAACTAGTGGACATTTAGTAAGTTTGAGCTCTAATTTTGTCAGAAAAAAAAAAGAGAAAATTTATTATTTACTTTTTTTATTTCTATTAGGATACATTTCTTTTTTCACCAAAACATCATCCATCAACAATATTAAATAATTCATCAGATAATTTAACAAATAAATTATTTCATTCAATACAAAATGATCTTTCATTACTTACCGATACAAAACAAGATATAATTACAAATCGTGGAACATATGTTTAAAATATCTATTTTATTTTTATTTTATGTAAATAAAACAAAAGAAAAGAAAAGAAAAGAAAAAATATTCAATCTGTTTTGTTATATTTAATGTTGTAAGATCTATGTATTTCTTTTTTTTTTTTTGACTTGTCATGTAATAGAATTTTATATGGTGATAATATCAAGAAGAATTGTTTTATAATAATATAAATATTTATAAGAAAAATTACATTAGTTATTTTAAGAAAGGGTCAAGGCATCTGTTTGGCATTTAATATATTTTTTTGTTCTTTCTTTATTTGATGAAATTTAAGAGAATATGTCTATCTATCTATATATAGATTATCCCTGAAATTGACGGATGAGGATTGAACGACAGATATTTGATTATCTTGACATAGTCTGACTAACAGTAATATATACATACATGCAAAAGCGAAGAAATGTTATTGCGTAAATGATATTCTTTTTCATTATATTTAGTGTCATTCTAACAACTAACCAATAGCATTATTTAATAATAAATCTCGTGAGTTCTAAACTATTTATTTTCCGCATCATGGTTCAATACAATATATATATATATATATATTCATGTCATGAGAAGATATGCATCATGCTGTTTCTAATTGTACAGTTTAAAATTCTCTATGTATATAAATGTTTCATCTTTTCTTAGCGGTAAATTGGCACGCATCATTATCTCATCAGCTTGATCATTCATTCATTTATTTCGACACTTTCTTCCGCATTAGATTCACTCTTTCTTTTTTTTTAGTTTTCAATAAAATATTGATCTTATTCACATCTGTCTACACGTTTTTTGCTTCTCTTTATTATTTTGAGAAATTTCCAACTGAGATCTGATTAAATGAGCATACCAACAGCTGCACAATCAAATGTTGTTAATAGTGTATTATGAATATACAATTTGATTATATATCTCGTCTAAAAAGAAAATAAATGTATAATTGACTTCTGTGTTGATGTATATATATATACATGAGGAACGAGAAACCATAGAAATATTTTATAGTATAATCAATTAGATAGGAAGCATAAGAAAAGAATGCTCCTGTGTTTTCTCTTGATAGAAAATGTATTATATAGTTAGAAGGAAATAACGAACAGTGTCTTGAGACTTAATCATTATAAAAAAAATGAAGCGAAAAGTGTGAATAAGATTAAATTGTCGTTATTTAAAATTTGATGATAGCCTCCGGACTAGTTAAATTTAACTGGAATTATAATCTTCTTTAGTAGATATGCCCGTTGGGTGTTATATACAATGAAAAAATTTACCGACAAGAGATAATTAGTTGTAATTAACTAAAAAATTTGTGTTTATTTGACCAGTTGTCGACTAGATGCACATCTGTTCTGAACAAGTATGGAATCAAAGATTATATGTAATAATCATCATCATTGTAATGTTATGTCTGATTATATATATTTTGAGTATGTCTTAGAAAAAAGAAGATATTATTCACCTGTTTAGTATTCATACAAAATTTTTTGACATAATTATGATTAGAAAATGAATGAATTGTATTTCTTGTCATTTTCAAGGCAATCTACATGACAGTTGGTAAATATTAGTCATAAAACAAATGCGGAAGAAGTTCAAAGTTATGATTGTGTAACATAGAATTGAATTACTTATACTTGATGGCGTCCGGATTGGAGTATCGATGTCTATTGAAGAGAAAAAGAAATCGAATGACAACTAATTTGAATAGTCAACAATGTATGTGTCGATTGATGATTAAAGAAAAGACTACTTGAATCCTATGTATATATAATCCACTTTGATTTAAAGGCGATATAAAGATGAGAGAATTGAAATACCTCATCATATATGAACACATATATTTATCAATAAATTCTTTAAATATTTATATACTAAGTTGATCGATTAGAAAGATGGTATGCAATAAATGTTGATTATCAGATATAACGATTTATTATTCTCTGTATGTAACACTTAAATAGATGAAGTGAAGAACAGTTAAACAAATATTGATCGATGTGTGAAAATTGTCAGAAAAAATATAGTTTGATGAGGTGAAAAATTGAAGAGTTTAATTATCATGAAATTTTCAATTGTGATATGAATATAACATCAGGTCAAGTGCTGTCATTCTTATGACATAGTTATGATAAACTATTAACAAATTCACTCAAGATTATACAATATAAAAAGAAGTGGCAACATGTTGTGATAAGATATTCTTTGATACATATATTGAAATAATTGGAAACCCTACGAATCATCTTTAATTAAAAACAAATATTAAAAATAATTCTCTATATATGATAAGATTCAATCGTATCATAAAAATTTATATATAAATATTATTAGAATGTATATATATCACAAGCCTTAGTTTGATACAAAAAAAATTCTTTCGAATACTCTGCTATTTGTCGATACATTTCAAATAATGGACGGGTATATCACGAAATAGGAAAAGATAAACTATATTCATCTTTGAACGACAAAATATTGTTTAATGTTCTATTAGTTATCATTTTGATAATATGATTGATTGCTAATTATATTCTATTCCTTATAAAATTTCTTTAAGAAATTTGAGCGATTTATAGTTTTCTTTTTCTGTTAATATTTGAAAATATATTTTACGTACTATAAAATCGACTGCTATACAGAATAAGAAAAGGAAGCTGATCATTATTAAGTTAACATTTCAAAGAAATAAATTATAAAAAAGACATAATTATTTATATATCGTAAACACGTCCTTGAATTCCAATATTAATTCCCGCTTGATTACATTGTTCTCTTTGTTTACTTTGTTTATCATATAAAGGATTTGAATGATTAAAATGTATTAATGTTATTTTATTTTCTAAACCTTTAAATTTTTCTAATGTTTGTAAAACAGTTGGATGTGGAATTTCATTAATTTTTCTATTTGGTAATTCATCAGCACTAAAAAAAGTTGCATCAAGAAAAGCTTGATCAACATTTTTAACAATATCAATAGGTAATAAACCATTTTCATTTATCCAACCATAATCCCAACTATCAACATCTGGACAATAGAATATAGTTCGTGTTAAACCACGAACAAAATATCCAACAGTATCACTAAATTCTGCTCGATGTGGAATAATTTGAGATTTAATAAATAAATTTGATGATAATTGAATTTCATTTTGAGGTATAATTGGATTTAAAATAAAATTTCCTATATCAATATATGTTGACCATGGTTGATTTTTTCGGAAAAATTCACAAACACTTTCTGTACCATAAATCTATTATAAAAAAAACAAAAACAAATAAGAAAGATTAGTATTAATTATTTATATTTAATATACTTTTAAACCTTTCCAATCCATTGTTTCACGTCCAAATTGAAATAAACCAATATAATGTCTAAAAATAATTAAAACAAAAATTTATTTATTTAATTTTTTCTTTTTTTGTTTTACCCCATATGTAAATGAGTTAAAAATATTCCTTCTAATTTAAATGTATTATTTAATCCAAAATGATTTTGTAACATATTATATTGAGCTCGAAAATCCGGTGAACAATCAATAAGCCATACTTGATTTGTAGTACGATCAATAATAGCTAAACTAACAGCATATTGTTGAGATAATGTACCATTATGAACGGAACTACAATTTTTACATTGACAACGTATTTGTGCCATACCACCATCTTGAGCTATGCCTAATAAGAGTATTTCAGCGTTATTTGTTGTCATTCAGATCTACGACAAAGATTTTCTTAATATACAGAATCACCTTTGTACCTATATCATTTTATAAAAGATAATTAACGTTCACTAGAGGTCGTTAGTTTTTCAATATCTATAATTGGTTACATCTGTAACTTATCAATTCTAACTGGACTCTCAACAACGTCAACAATGGATCCGAAATATGAATCTAAAAATCTAGTTAAGTTTTTTTTTCTTCTTATTTCATTTTTAGATAGTGGATTATTCAGACGTTATTTCAATGACCACAATACGTCCATCAAGTGGTCCATCATTTCCTGATAAAATGATGAATCCTGTATATTTAAAATTTTTTTTTCTTGAAAATATTAGATAATATTTTTTGTTTTTTTTTGTTTTAATTTAGATATTTCCTCCAATGTCGCATCCGACAACAAACGGTTTGAATCCTCCAATATTTCCACCAAATTTTCCTACATCATCTACTCAATCTAACTCACAAGTATATCCAACAAAAACACCAATATTTCCACCAACACAACCATATCAACATAATTCAACTCCAACTCCACCATTACCATCATCAAATATTAACCATACAAAAGTAAATCCAACTCCACCACCAACAAATACTTATAATCCACTTTCAGTAAGATACATTACACATTTATAAATTTTTTTTTTTTCTACACTTTAAATTTATTAAGAATCATCAACCTACACCACCTTTATTACCAGCAACACATAGTCCATCTCCACAACCAACTATTCGTCCAATATATCCTTCACCAGCATCTGCTTATCGTCCTCAAATACAACAACCACAACCCATTCCACAAACTACATATCCTCAAATAAATAACCAAAATTCTCAACCATCAACATTACCACCACCACCACCACCACCGTCATCAACATATCCTTATCCACAATACAATAATAATTTGAATACAACTGCAGCTGCTAACATTGTTCCACCAACAACATCAACCTATCCTTATCCGCAATACAATAACAATTTAAATACAAGTGCAGCTGCTAACACTATTCCTTCAACAACATCAACCTATCCTGGACAAGTACCATCTTTTCCACAGTCAATGCCTTATGCAATGGGTGGTAGTACAGCTAGTACTACAAATCAAAAAATTAATAATATTAATGGTCCTTTGCCTGTAAATATAATACTTAATGAATAAAATTTTATAAAAGTTTTTATTTTAGAATAATAATAATAATAATAATGTGATTGATTTGCTCAAAGAAAAAACTGTTGTTAGTGGATATGCTGAGGAACCACCAATATCACCATTATTAACTGAAGAAACTCAACAAATGAATTGTAGTCCAGAGTATGTTATAATAATTTATATTATATATAATAATAAAAAAGAATATGATTCATTTTCAGAGTAATGCGATGTAGTCTTAATGTTATTCCACAAACAAAAGATTTACTTAAAAAAAGTCGTCTTCCATTTGGTGTTCTTATTCATCCATTTAAAGATCTTGAAGTAAAAATAAATAAGAATTTATTCAATTTTAATCTTTTTCTTTTATTTTTCCCTTTTTTTTTTAAAAGAGTTTAAGTGTTATTCAAGGTACAAAAATTGTTCGATGTGATGCATGTAAAAGTTATATTAATCCATTTGTTACATTCTTTGATACTACACGATGGCGTTGTAGTATTTGTGGTCGTTCAAATGAATGTAAACGATTTATATATATATATTTTGATTTATTTATATTTTATTATTTTTATTTTAATAGTACCACAAGAATTTCTATTTGATCCAGTAACTAAAACATATGGTGATCCAAGTAGACGACCTGAAGTTCGTTTTGGTACTGTTGAATATACAGCTTCATCAGATTACATGGTTTAATTAAAAAATATTTTATTCTTTTAATTCAATTTATATTTTAGGCTAGACCACCACCACCAGCAATGTATTTATTTTTACTTGATTTATCACATAATGCTATTCAAACAGGTAAAGAAATTAAAATAATTTAATTATAATTTATATATATATATATATAATTATAATAATTAGGTTATCTTCAATCATTTTGTGATATTTTATGTGAAAATTTAAATAGTTTACCAGGTGATGCACGTACACAAATAGGTTTTATAGGTTATGATAGTCGAATACATTTTTTTGATTTATCTGATCGACAAAATGGAACATTTCGTATAATGGTTGTACCTGATATAGAAAATATTGAAAATAATTTAGATGAATTTTTACCTTTACCTGATGGTTTAATGGTAACATTAGCTGAATGTCGAACAACAATTGAAACTTTTCTTAATGAATTACCAAAAGTTTATCAAATAAATCATGAAACAGATTCAATATTAGGTACAGCACTTTTAATAGCTGGAAAATTACTTCATCAAACAGGTGGACGTATAACTGTTCTTCAAACACGATTACCAAATGTAAATCCCGGTGGTTTAATTGGACAATCAGGAAAAGAACCACCAACTATTGGTCCTACATCTGATTTTTATAAAAAACTTTCACTTGATTATGCATCACAACAAATAGCTTGTGATTTATTTCTTCTTAATAGTCATTATATTGATTTAACAACATTAAGTATGTTTAAATAGTTTCTTTTGGAAAAAAAATAATTCTCTTTTTTTTGTTCTAGGTTGTATATCAAAATATTCAGGTGGTGAAGTAAAATATTATCAAGGCTTTCATTCTATTCAAACACCCCATGAAGTTGATCGTTTTGAAAATGATTTAAGACGTTATTTACAAAGAAAAATTGGTTTTGAAGCTGTTATGCGTTTACGAACATCACCAGGTTTATTATTTCAATTATTTCTTTTTTTTTTTTTGTAAAATTATATAAGAAATTTTTAGCTATTTCAATTCATACATTTTATGGAAATGGTTTTGTTCGTTCTGTTGATTTACTTGTTTTACCAAATGTAAATCCAGATGCTGGATTTGGAATGCAATTAAGTATTGATGATTCATTAACACAAAATAAATCAGTTACATTCCAAATTGCACTTCTTTATACATCAAGTAAAGGTAAGAAGGATAAAAAAAACAAACCAGATAAGAATATTTTAAAATGAAAAACAAAAATTTAGGTGAAAGACGTATTCGAGTACATACACTTTCATTACCAACAAGTTCGAATTTAATGGATATTTTTTCAAATGCTGATCAAGAAGCAGTAGTATCATTAATTGCAAAAATGGGTAAATGATATATTTTTTATTTTAATTTTAATTTTAATTTTAATCATATTTACTATTTTTATTTTAAGCGGCGGATCGAACAACAACAGGAACAATACAAGAAGCACGTGAAGCAATGTCTAATGTTGCTTGTGATGTTATTAAAGCAACAACATCAGTTAATTCATCAAATCGAGGATATTCACTTTTAGTACCTCATGCATTACGACTTTTACCATTATATATGTTAAGCATGATTAAATCAGTAGGAAAAAAATTTATAAACAAAAAAAATAATTATGTAATGTGTAATTTTTATTTAGACAGCATTTCGATCTGGTAGTGCATCAAGATTTGATGATCGAGCATATTATGTAGATTTGTGTAAAACATTTCCTACACAATATTTAATGCAAATATTCTATCCAGATCTTTATCCAATTCATACAATTGAAGATAAGGTAGACAGAAAAATTTCTTTTGACTTTTTGTTTTTAATTAAATAAAAAAGAAAATATTCATTTGAGAAATTATATTAATATTTGATAATAAATATTTGTATTTGTCCCTTGGGATGTAGAAACTAATAAATCTCTACATTCTTAATTTAGATTGATATAAAAGTGAAAAAGTCATCGGTAAATGCTTGTATTTATATGATTTATTAAAAGAATATATCGTTTTTTTTGTTTTATTTTCATTAATTTTGTTTTTTCTTTTCTTTTCTTTTCGTAGAGTCAAATAGTTCAAGATGGTGAAGATGAATTACATATACCTCCACGGTTTCATTTATCATATCAATATATTGATTCACATGGTGCTTATATACTTGATGCAAGTGAATATATTTATATTTATATTGGTAAAGCAATAAGTGATCATTTTGTGCAAAATGTTTTTAATGTTCAAACATTTTCGGCTTTACCATTTGATGCAGTAATAAATATATATGAAAATATATATTGATTTTATTTTAAAAATATTTTTTTTTCTTTCAGTATTCATTACCAGAGTTAGAGAATCCATTATCAGTTAAAATTCATAATTTTTTGACTTATCTTATTCAAAGTCGAGCACATGGTGTTGCAATACATATAATGAGGTTTGATCTTTATTGATTTAGTAAATATATATATATATATATATTATTTTTATTTATAGAGAAGATTCATCTAATCGATATTTATTTACACGGTATCTTGTGGATGATAAATCTGAATCAACCATGTCTTATGTGGAATTTTTACGTTATATACGAGACCAGATTGCGAAATAAATTTGTGTTTAGTTATATTTATTATTCATTCTTTTTATTTTCATTTTTCCATTTAGTCGTTTTTCATTTTTTTTCTGTTGTTGTTGTTCTTTTAAGGTGTATGTTGATGATGAAACTTTATAAGACAAAAAAAAGTAAACATTTTTTGCCAATTTTGAACAAGAAAAAAGACAAATGTATGGTCGGGAAAAATAAGTTTATCTTCAGATCATGTCTGTCGATTACTCATATATTTGGAAGTCTAAGCTGAATGAGAAAAGCAATAAACACATACACAACCAAATTTATTGAATACTATAATTACAAAAGTTTTTGTTTCTCTTTCCTTCAACATCTACATTCGATAAAATAACTATCAGATGCGTATAAATATTTTCTCCATAAGATTCATCAAGAATTAAAAATGATTACAAATCATTATTGTAGTTTTCTTATCAATTGTCTTTTCGGTATTCATATTTTCCTCTGTAATTACATGTAAATAATGACGAATTTTTCAATTACCGTGAAGCTGAATAATGACTGGATGGAACTCTTATTGAAAATATTTATGTAAAACATGGAAACAATCTTTGTCGACTTTACCTGTTCAATCAATTAAATGATATCATAACGGATAACTCCATGACAAAAAATTTCCAGTTAACGTTATGTTCGATTGACCTCCATCCCGTCTCTCAACTCACCAATTACCATTGCTCGCTAACTTCTCACTCTCTGAACTTTCTGAGATGGTATTCGAGTTATGTCTTATCTATTCTGCACATCGATAATTGTTTTATTGACTGTCTACTCTATAAATGTCACAAAATGTGGCTAATAAAGACATGATATTCGTCAACACAATGAATGCTTTTGTCTTCTTTCCTTAGAATATATAAACATAAAAATAAAAAATAACTTTTCATTTTCTTTACTTTGTTCAACGTAGCATGAAATACTCTATTTAAAAGTAAACAATCCTTTTAAATTATAAAGATGTTATTTTCTTTATATACTTTTCACTTATTAATCATGAACATGTTTCATCATTATCTCTCTATTTGACACATCATTTTCACAAAAAAAAACTAACAAGGAAAATAAATTAACAAAAATATATATTTATAGTTCAATTCTATTCATTTAAGTTCAGTTTTTAGAATAACAGGAACAAGACATGGTTTTGTACAATATTGCATAATCAAACATAAAAGTAACACCAATTTCATTGTGATCAGCATTTTCAACAAGTTCATCTAGAAAAAGTATATTCTATGACATAGTAAATGAAAAAAAGACTACTTACAAATATCTTTCAAAATAAAACTCATGAGTTTCTTTTTCAAACACATTTTTTTCAACACATAATTCAGCAATAATTTTTGATAAATTAATCAATTTATCTTCATTAAAAGTATCAATACTATTGAACATTATTGTAACCATATCACAAAAATCTACTGTTTCATCAATGATAATTTATTTTACTACTTGTATGCAATTATCCATAGAAAATAATTTGTATACCATTTATTCTATTTTTCTTTCGATTTGAACAATAATCTAAACAAACAAAACGTGACAATTTTCTATTAACTTTAATAGTGGTCGAAAGTATACATATATATATAAAGAGATAGACACAATAGCATAGACAATCATTCTTTCTTTTTTCAATGACCCAACTAATTGACCAGTCAATGAATCAGACGGAAGAGAACGAACAATATCTTTTGTTAAAGTTTCAGTTAAAAACGGAAGCTCACTTCTTCTTTTTTCTTCAAGTCGTTGATCATCCTAGTTGTGGAAGAAGATAAACCGTCATCTGAAACCAAATAACAAAAGCACTTTTTGTAATATAATCGTATGACTACATACCAATTATGTTCAATCTGTTTAGCAGTTCTTTTTGTTGAAAGTAATCAAGTTCAAATATAGTTTTATTACCAAAATATTACCAAAATTTATAATAATATCATCATCGATAACAGAATCATTTTTTATATCTAATTTGAAGTTAGAAAATGTTATGTAATAGCTGTTGTCGACAACTTTGTTGATTTTTCCAATTTTGAATGCATCTACATGTAAAAGAATGCGTTGACTACATTGCAAGCATTGAAAAATATTTCAATAATAAACTTACGTTGCTTGTTTTTAATTGCAATTACATCGTTTATTACATTTTTTTTGTTGTTTATTTGAATATCAACATCATTGTCGTAATTCATGTTTGTTGTTGGTGAAATTGGCATTTTTCTTTTAAAAAATTTGTTGATAATCACGACCAACTACAACAACAAAATACACGGCGACAATGTTAAGATAAGCTACATACACTTTCATGTACATACACTTTTTAGTGATTGCATAAAAAAATTACATTTATCCTCTGCAAAAGAAAAGGGGCGTTCATTATCGCTTTATATCAGACACTTATATATTTGACATTTGAAGGGAGGAAAAAAGATGTAGAATTAAAATTTTTTTTCTTGAATATTTTTAATTTCAATGTCATATGATTTAACTTCTGTTACAATGAGAAAATATTTAAGATGATATTTCAAAAGGATCGTCTTTCATAAAAGTTTTTTACTGAAATACGTTATGAGTTAAATATCAATGATTTGAACATGTTTAATTAAATGAAATAGTTATTATGTTCATAGTTCTTTATTACTATATTTCGCTCGTCAAAAAACAGACAGCTTGTCTGTATAAGTATATATGAAAGGAATTGTGACATTGATCTTATCTTTTTTACTTCCTAAATTAATTTTCAGCAGACATCAAATTTCAATTTAAAATGGTTTTTTAATATAAACAAAACTATCTGAAGTATTCAACAATATAGAATATTGTTAATGGAGATTTTTAATGTTGATTTACTTTTAATTTATTCACTGACAATAAAGAAATGTGTAGGATTAAGAAATAAAGATAAATAATTTTTTTTTGAGAATAGAAGAATTTATTTGTTATTTATCGTTATTTTCTAATAAAGGACTTAGAATATTTTTATAGTTTGTTTTTGATGAATATTAATAATAATTGGATCTTCTTGATAAGGATTAATTAAAAGTCCTATCATCACTTTTAATCGACTACTTGAAAAATTATTTAATTAGTTTTTCTTAAATAAAAGTTGATTGATGATATTTCATTTGATGCAAGATTAGTTTCAATCAGAGATACTAAATCATTCTCGTTACATAGAAAAAAAAATTATTAAAGGAAAGTTTTTTCCAAAACTTTTGTAGTTGTTTTTTGTTTTATTCCTCAATCCTTATATATTTGGAATGGCAAAATATTAAACTTATCTATCCACACGACATAAAGATGAAATTTAGTTTTGAAACGTTTTCTTCATCGTTAAATAACTCGTGAATGTCACAAATGTAGAAATGTCATTTTTACTATAATGTAAACGAAATTTCAGAGCATCTATATGTGAAATAATTATTATTTCAAACAAGTGGCATAATCACTGGTGGGGCACGGGGGTGCAATGACCCCCTGTACACGTCTCTTACCCAGCCAAAAACTTTTTTTTGCTCCCTCTCCTGTAAAATTTTATTTCGCTGGCTTGCCCCCCTCCCTATGCCGTCTCTGTAAAATTTCCTAGTTACGCCACTAGTCTCATCCAATTTTGGAAGACGATACTTTCAAAAAAGTGTACAGAATTTTTTGCCGCCTTCGGTGGCAGGACCAACCGGTTTATCGACTTATTCTTCCCTCATTCATTGAAATTCCATACCGAGAGGACACATGATATACCGCGAAGGATTGGCAAAAAATTCCTCCACACAGGATGCAAAAATTTGATTTTCGTATTACTTCTGGTGAGCCAAAAATTGAGGGGCTGAGCCCCCCCCCCCCCCGTTCCCTAGCCCAAGATCCTGGCTCCGCCACTGACTGAATCATGTATCAGAGGATTTTCTGATCTGGTTTTCTTAAAACTTATGATTCGTTTTCGAAATGTCGCATAAATGGTTTTCATCAGCAAAAAAAGAAAATGTTTTTTTCACAATGATTTCTATGGACTCGAGTTAGAGAGTCAACTAATATGCGTATAAATACTACATAATAAAATATAGATAACTATTATTTGAGTAATTCTATATACCTTCTATTAGCGGTATGAAGGCACCTGTGATGATTGACAATTCACTTAGAACAACTTACACAATACATTTGTTCCTAAATGAATCAATTGTAAACCGTAACAAAAACTAGGTCTGATAAATGGTTCGATTCATCATAATATTCTTTTCTAACAATAAAAGCTATATACAATTTTCTATGTTGTTTCAATCGAAAATTATTCAAAAAAATTTCACTCATCTTTTTTCGACATGACAATTAATATAATGGTCACATATCACAATAAATAGTACTTAGTCGAAATTTTTATTATTATGTTATAAAGTGAAGAATAATCATATGCTACTCAAAATCAGATCATTATTTGTAGTAAGCAAATGTGTGTCATGACGAATTCACATATAAGAAAATGATATATATGTAAACATTAAAGAGAGGAAAAACTCGAAGAACGAAAGAAGAAACGTTGCAGTGATTTTTACCAGAGAGAGAGAGAGAAAACGACGTGCACGTATGAGATACATTTGTTAACTTTGTAAATGATCTAAACAGTTTTTATATTCGATATTTTTACTTAGAAATTTACCATTCAAGACATTATCTTTTAATTTGCTACTTTTCAATATTAGATTAATTAGTTTCTTCTTGTAAACAAAATTAAAAATGTTTCCAAATTTGTTATCAAGACAAATGTAAGTTCGTTTATATTATTGAAAATTTTTTCTATGTACAATTTTCGTTTTTCTTTTCTGGAAAAACACGAGTATATATTATTTAACTTGCATTTGCTGAATTAATTAGTTAATAATCATTGCATGAGCACACTACTTAAATCTTTAGGCTGTACCGTGGAATGGATAGAAAAAAAATAAGAAAATTCATTCAAACTGTCTTTTTTCATAATCAATATCTTGCATGTTACGTTGATCAGTTAACGAAAAATACACGAATATTTTTGTCTTTAAAATTTCCTTTTATATCATATGACCTTTTTTCAGTCCGACTAATTCGTCAATTATTAAATATTTAGGAAGAATAAAAAAAACACAAAAATAGAAGAAAAATTGAAAATGCAGCATCATCACAGACGTACATTGTTCTCGATAGTATAATTTAAATAATTGACGAATTAGTTGGACTGAAACAATTCACATGATATAAAAGGAAATGGCAAAAGTAATAGTTTCATCATATTCTTGTCATTGGATCAACCTAACATGGCAGTTGATCAAGTATGACAAAAAAAGTTTATATGATCTTTTTTTTTTTGTTTTTTCTCATTTACTCACTATAAACAGAAGATTAATTTTTTATACTGATAATCTTACTACATCCAGGACAGACGTGAAAGGATGAAATCCTCATGAAAAAACCTATTTATTCTTTTCATTTAGATTCAATCAATCACAAAAAAGATCGATGAATTGGACATGGTAAGTTGTCAACTAAAGAATATCATAAGTGCCGGCGATTTATTAAATCAACAACAAATAAATACTTTGTATAATTACGAAAAAACTCGTGCTGGTCTTTTTCGTGATTTACAAAAGTTGCGGCTGGGTAAGTATCTTCATTTTGTTAAGAGAATTCTTTTTTATCTCATATTTGACATTTAGAACGCTTCAATACTGCTGATCATCAAGGTCCTGTTGTTCAAAATTGAAATATTTTTTGCTTGTGATTCTTTTTGTTGTTGCTCATTTTTTTGGGAAAATATATTTCTGATCATCAAAAAAAGGAACAATTGATTACTAAATTTTTTGTTTGCAAAATGATCACGAAAAGAAACAACAAATGATAACCAAGAAAAAAGAACTCTAATTAATTTGTAGCTTTTTATCGATATAGATTCATCTTGATTTTCGCTTAGTTTATGGAAATCAAAAGTTTAAATTACCATCTATAACAAATCCGACATTACTTCAACCAGTAGCTGTACTTGCTAAATGTATCCGACAAAATCTAGTAAATTAAAATAAAATAAAATAAAAAATAATTTAATAATAAAATTTTCTTTATTAGATAACTGTATATAAAGTTTGTGGTCAGAAAAAGTGCGCTCGACACGTAAACTTGAAATTTTGAGCTCATTTAGGCATTCATGTTTTACAACTTGCATTAAACAAACATAGAACATTGGTATTTTGGAACTGAAAGTGCGTTCCGAAAACAGAACATTTGTGTTCTGTTTTAGAAATGGCGCTTCTGAATCGAGAATACTTTTGTTCTTTTATGGGAATCTTACTTCCGGTTTTTTT
>JAJEKB010021838.1:21867-84735 GCA_022393335.1 Macrotrachela quadricornifera | reverse complement strand
GCATCTGTATAATTAGGTGAAATATACTTTGTATGAAAGGATTTTTTTGTTGTTTCATCACATGCATATAGAGCAAGTTCAAGTACAGATTGTATATTAACATGTTCATGTGCTGATGTATGTATAATAGGTATATTAGACAATGAATAATGTATTGATTCTTCAAATTGAAGAGATAATACTGATTGATTAATAATTAAATCATTTTTAGTTGTTACAATTATAATCGGACGACGAGTTTTTAATAAACCATGAAGAAGAATTAAGAAATCAGAAATAGGTTCATTAGATGATAAATCATATATACATAAAAATCCATCAATATTCAATTTTTCTTTTGGAAGTGTTTTTATTTGTGAAGAATGTTTTTCTTCAAAACGTAATGTTAATATTGATATACGTTTAAGATAATTATCAATTAATTCATTATCATCAATAGATGTTGATGAATGTTCAATTAAATGAAATATAGCTTCACGTTTTTCATCTAAACGTCGATGTTTTATCGAACCCCAATAAAACCATGATGAATTTTTATGATTATTATTTGATAAAAATAATTGATAATTATCAATATTTGAATCAATTAAACGTTTACATAATGATGATTTACCTGATAAACTATTTAAACTAACTACAGATAGAGTATATGTTGGTGGTAAATATGACATGATAAATTATCCATTGAAGGACATTAAGAAAAATAAATCTAAAAATATGAATAGATTTACCAAAAAATATTATATTATTCCAACAAAAGCCTTAAGGGTATACTTGAAAAGGAAGTGTATTATCAATGATAAAAATGAATATATTAAATAATTGAAAAAAAGAATGTTTGTTATTTTAGTTTAAATAAAAATACTTCAAAAACAACCAAAAGATGGATTAAAGATTTGTTTTCACATACTTGCATGCACTTTTAAATAAATAAATTGTTGATATGTTCCAATAAGAAAATATTTATTATTGGTTTAGACAATGATACCAATTAGTAGAGTATGGAAAAAGATGGCGGTAGTAGCAGTCTAGAATGATCAACATTTATATTGTATCGATCTAAACGTTCAGATTGGTATGAATCATTCTTTATTTATCTGATCTTATAACAACTAAATCAAATTTTTGATCCTATCTTACTACTATAGTTCTTTTCGCTATTTATATTTACAAGTTTTCTCTCTGTCTTGGCATCTACCAGTAAACTATAGATAGTAAGAAATATAAATGAATCTATGGAAAATTACAATACCAAATATTTATTTGATTACATAGCTAGACATCCAAAGGTATGGGGAAAGCATTTTTTGCGCTTTTGTAACTGATATATACCTGCAGTTGGTTAAGTAATTGTAACAATTAAATAGCCATGCTAAAGAGTATTCTATGCTCTTTTAAATATATGTTCCGCATTTTTTTCTCACATATAGTTAGTACATGACAAGCAGATCTTTAAAGAGAACAAAAACGACGTCTGTATAAGACATAAAATTCATGCATTGCATTTTTGTATTATATAAAAAAAAAAACTTTTCTTACGTCAAACTCGTCACATTTTAAACATCAAATTCGAATAACGTAAAAATAATTTGACTTTGCTAGCTATTCATTATGATGCATTACCATAATAATTACTCTAGCTCCATTCCACGACGAATGCGAAATGGATTAATTAAAAACTAAATTCTTTCTATATAGCCATCTGCCGGTCAATATAATCATTTAGTTAATGAAAGAGAATTTATACAGTTGAACAATGGAAAGAATTAATATTTAATGAAATTATTCAATATAAACATGATCAAATTAAAAAATATTCTAATGAAGATAAACAACATTGAATTGATCAATCTATGCAATAACTATTATTCAATAATAGGAAATTTAACTTTTATATTATCGTATTATTCGCTATATGTTCTTCTTTTTGTTTTTTTGTGTTAGTGATAATCGAAACTATTTTTTAAATAAAATATTTTATTCAAATATAATTCAGACTGTAAATAAAAATAATTCGATTGTTTAAAAATATTAAAAGATTTTTAGTTGTTTGTTCTGTATTTTATCTGCGTATAGAATATATAGTTTAATCGATATCATTGTATAACTGAAGCGTATAATAAGTCTTTGAAGATTAATTTTGATATAAATGAATATTAGAAAATAATTATCGTATAGCATCGAATGTTTTGTCATCTAGTTACTAGTAGATAGATAGATAGAGAGATAGGTAGGTAAGTAGCTCGATAGATAGTGTTAACGAATGAATCGATCCAGTTGATCGAAACTAAAAATGTTCGTTTATTTTTCAAAACGATCGAAACATATATAGTGAGGGATCATGAAAAATTCAACGAAATATAAATGAAAAGGAAAAACACCTAAACACTATCCAAAGAGATCGTGTGGAAAATAACAAGATGAAGAAAGAGAAAGGAAAAGTCCTATATATATATATATATATATATGTCATATGTGTCATCCACATGATAGGGGAAAAAAAGAAAGAAGAAAAAAGATATATGTGAGTGACACTATAGCACGTAGGCAGACAGATAGGTAGGTAGGTAGATAGATAGATATATAGGTAGCTAGTTAGGTAGATAGATAGTTAAATTGATGAGCAGGTAGGTAGATAGATAGGTAAATACGTACGCTGGTAGATAGGTAGGTACGTAGGTAGATAGATAGATAGGTGAGTTGGTAGGCAGAGAGATAATCTACCTACCTATCTATCTATCTGTCGGTGTATTTTCAGCGGAAGCAAGATTTCAGTGATTATAATTGATCCATAGTGATTCAATCTTTCACTTTTCAAGCCACTCCCTAAATAATCCTTGGGAATTAGAAAAGGGAGAATGGGATAGGTATGAGGAATTTGTACGAGAATCAGTTGATGAGAGTCAATTTTGGAAAGTGCTCAACATTCACTTTCACTCTCAGAATAGATTGAGTCTAATATTTTTCAATAGGTAGCAACATTATAGGTCAAGTGCTCGATATTCAATTACTCACAATTCTACCCAGTGAAAAACAATGATCAAAAAGAACGGCTAAGAACGCGTTCCAAAACCGTGAATACCCTTTTTTAAAAATACATTGTTCCAAAAAAGCGGAATGCGTTCTGTTAGCTTGTATACATATCGACGAACTAACTATCTTCCAATTTTATTCTAATGTTAACGTCTATTTACATAGTTACACATATATATATCGAAGAGAAGAAAGAGCAACAATGGAGAACAAATAATAACAATAGAAAAAAAATAAAAAAAGATGATCTAGGGTTTGGTTGCTAACATGTTTCATAACTTTTCACTGCAGAACGACTAAAAAAACATCCTTAAAATTCTGAAATGTTTTCTTTTCTTAAAAAAAGTGCAATTTTTTTTTCAGAACATGTTCTTCGTTGTTTCTTATGCATCGTACTTAAGTAATATCTGTTCGGATATTCTCTTTATAAAAAAGATCTCAACTGCTTATTTATTCAGCTACTTTTTTTGGACTCATTAAAATCTAACGATAAAAATCTGTATTGTAATAGTAGAATGATCTTGAAAAGATTTTCATGTACATTGTGAAAACAATTGTCACTTTTTATTAGCTTTAAGGTTTGTAAAACTGTTTTTTTTTGTTATAGCAAATAAGAAAACCTTTTTCCATAGATACTCACTATAATAGCTTCTCCAAAAAAAAGGCATAATCTTCTATTATGTTTCAATGAATCACTCGTTTTTTGTTTGATATTCTATTATATTTTATCCGAAATTCTTTCTTTAATTATACTCATTTTTCAGTATTTTTTCTTCAAATTGGTATGACGTTATTTTATGCATAGTATTTGTTTGAATAATTTTATACTATTAAATGTACAATGATTAAGTCATTATTTTTTTTTTGCATCATGAGACTTTTGTGAGAATATGCTTAGTTAATCACTAGTAAAACAATGAAGGATACGTTATAACAACTGATAATACATTGTTAAGGATATTTTAGTGTTCATAAACTACCTTAAATTCGGGATTATTTTTTCTAAAAATTGTTTTTCAAACAAATTTATTAGTTCTTCGCCGGTTAAACATGTGATTCAAGCCGGCTATTTAATTGATTTATTATTTTTTAACCGGTTCCAGTCATGATAGAACGACTATTTGTCATTGATTCAGCTGAATTTTTTCCCACCGTTGAACTAAATAGAATTCTCAAGTAAATTGATACTTATTCCCTAAATATTGACAACAATTAAATCTATATTAAAGCATGATCGTCGAACGAACTGGGATACATCAACTCTTTTATGTTTTTACTAAACAATTGAATGTTTCAACAATAATCGGTCCTACTAATTAGCAACAATCAATAGCCAAATTTATGTTTATTTAATAAGTAACTGATCGTTGTAAAACAATTTCTGTAGAAATATGAACACCATATTTTTGTAAAAAAATGCCTGTAATAGCTGATTTTTCGAAAGATTTATACCGTTAGAATTATATTAGAGTCTTGATATAATATCGAATTGAGTTATGTGTTGTCATTAGGTCTTTCAACTGAAAAATGTGAATACACATCAGTATTTAAGTGAATTTGTTACTCTTCAGTTTGAAATGCTATTTAAGTAGTATTATTATTATGAAATAGTTCATACTATGGAAAAGTTAACTTACACAGATTTTTATGGATTCTGCTAACAAATTTTATTGAGTTTTATGTTTTATTTAGGCTTCCTATGGAGATTGAGATTATTAATAAACAATTTTTTTGTAAAACATTTCAATATCCTGAGCAATTGTAAAGTTTCATGAACTCTTTGAGTTATATAAATTCAAAAGTGATTTTTTACTAGTTTATGTAGGTAATTTCCCATATTTTTAGTACATTTCACATTGATAACCTTCCAGGAGATATTCGTTAGTCTTTTTCCAATATACAAGGTGGGTAAAAATTTTTTTTCTGGGGAGTAACACTATAATTTCCAATACCATATATAATTGTCTTAATACCACATCCAAGTGCGTCGAAAATGGGATGTATTGCTACTAAATAGTAACAGTTATCAAACCTTTTAATATCGAACTTAAGAAATTTTCCGAAATTTGATGCTTTTTTAGTATTGAAAACTCACGGCGTTAATAATTCAAATATCGATTAACATATTTTCTTTTGATATTTTTACATAGTTTGATAGAGTTCGTCGGGCTCTACAAAATTTTATATATCAAATTTTTTCAAGTCCTTTTTCTATGATCAAAAGTTTAGAAAACTACTTAAAAAATGCCAAATAACTCGTTTTTTTATATAGAAGAAAAAACACCTGATTTTTTCAATAAAACTACTTTTTTGGTTATTGTTACTATTATAGATGCTTCAAAATATACTTATTAGACGCAGTTTTTCACGCTGAATCTTACAAGCATATCTTGAAGCAGCAATGGTAGTAAAAAACTTTAAAAAATCTAATATATAAAATGTTGTAGAGTTCGACAACCTCTATCAAACCATGTAAAAATATCAAAAGAAAATATTTTAATCGATATTTGAATTACTAACGCCGCGAGATTTCTATACTAAAAAACATAAAATTTCAGAAAATTTCTTAAGTTCAACATTAAAAGGTTTTGATAGCTCTTACTATTTAGCATCAAGAAATCCGATTTTCGACACGCCTGAATTTGGTATTAATATATTTATGTATGGTATTGGAAATTACAGTGTTACCCCTAGGAAAAATATTTTTGCCCATTCTGTATTCTATTACAATTTAGCTTCCACAATAAAGCTAGTTGTGAAATTCGACATGAAAGTTAAGCATGATTGAAACAATGAAAATATGGGTTATGGATAATTGGACAGATTGAAAAGAAAAGTAGCAAAGTTTAACTTCGGCGGGGACTGTAACTTCGACACGGCACATACACAGATATGTGCGCATCTATGTGTGTATTTGTTCGTTTTCTCCATTCGTGTTGTTGTCAGACCTTGTTATTGCACAACAAACTAGAACTTACGCAAACAGCGAACACTTACAGTTGATAACATGAATATAGGAATAGTGTAACATTAGCAATTGAAATTGAGGTCAAATGGCTTTTAAAAGTGATTTAAAGATAGTATACGAACGTATTTTGGATTGAATTATCAAATCTAAAGTGAATTGTTATTGTTTTTTTTCAATTTAAGATTTTTTAAAAGACTAGACTTTTATATCCTTGTAAAATATTCACTACAGGTACAGTCATTTTATTGCATCCTCCAACCTAAAAATCCAGTCAGTATTTATAACATTAAAAAATTTTGACCATTTATAAACTGTTCACATGTGACGTGCGTAATTCATAATATATTTATGGTAAATTATTCATAAACTGTTTAACCTAAGAATCGGTTTAATTAGATGTTAAATTATGACCTGAATCAATCAAACATTATAATATCAACTAGTATCTTACATTAATACACGTCAAAATGTTCGTTGACGTCATGTTAGTGCTAAAACTAATTTAGAAAATGCACGTATATTTTCTTTAGGCTTGAATAATGTACGAAAATAGTAATACTCCTACGTGATTCAGAGAGTATTACTTGTTAAGCTGTGTTGTTTTTTAGATAAACAACTGTTATATAATATCAATTAAATAATAAACTAAAGAATAGATAAATGATTTAGTACCAATAGACAATAAAAAATGAGGAAAAAATCTTTGATCTCTTTTGAAAGGACATTTATACCTTTTTATTTGCTCGGAGAAGCAGCTTTATACGTATATATTGCTTGCTTTTCTTCTCCTCCACTATATCTACTTAATAGTTTGCACGTTCGAACAACATATATGTAATCCTTATGTTCTATTGATAAAATTCAGGGACAATGTCTTAGTCTATAAATTTTGACATAAACTGTTGTACGAATTGAACAGAACAATAATGGATTAAGATATATATATTTTTTTTTTATTGGTTTCTTTTACTTTTTATTTTCGTATAAATTTGATCAATCGAGGTTTTAATTTCACACATGAATACTTTTTCTTTCATATAAATTATACATTTATATTCGTCTATTTTGTCACTATGTGCTTGTCATATAAATTGAGAGATGAGTCAGCACAATTTCTTCTCGTCGTCTCTCGAATAGGTTTTTTTTTATAGGCGATATAAGAACAAAAAAGAAATGTATATTTGCGTTGGTTGATCATTTCTTCCTCTCTCTCTCTCTCTCTGTCTTTCTCGTTTCGTCATTCATTGTTTACTGTGTCTCCATTTTACGACATCGGGCAAATATAAAGTAAGTAGTCGACTCATAGGAATGAAAGAGAAAAAATTTACTTTCTTTTTCTTTTCTTCCTTTTTATATTTTTTAATGTTTTGTTGTTAGAGATACGTCACTTACAGAAGTATAAATACAGAGTAACTAAAACTGAATCATATCAGAACATTAGTATTTTATATTTTAAGAACATAAAATTTTTGTCATGTCGAAACAATTATTAACTCCAAATTATTGCAGTTGTACTGGTAAGATTTTAATATAAGTATTAAATGAAATATTTATGAATATTAATAGTTAACCAAGCGCGAAATTTACCTGATAAAGGCAAACATGGTGGTACGTAATAGAAGAAAAAAAATAAAATTTTATATATGTTTAAAAAATTGATTTTATCTTAATAGGAATCAATGCTTTTTGTACAATGTCTATGGGAAAAGAAAAATTTGCTACTGCTGTATGTGAAAAGACTACTGCACCAAATTGGCATGAACAATGTGATATGTAAGAAAAAGAAAAAGAGCTTTTTTTTTGTTTTATAGTACAATAAATGTTCTAGGCCAATTGTTGATGACGCAACAATAAAATTAACTGTATATCATGAAAATAAAAGTGCTTTATCTAAAGGAGATTTTGTTGGTCGTGCATATGTTTCTTTACGTGACTTACAAGATTACGATCGTGTTCATACAAAGTAAAAAAAAAATATAATTATCAATTTATATAAAAATTCTTTTTTTCATATTCAGTTGGTATAAATTAACAAATAAAGATGGAAAATTTGATAAAGAACGAGGAGAAATTGAAGTAACATTACAATTTTATTCAAAAAATAATACAACTGGAAGTGTATTAGATTTATCAACATCAAAAAAACATCCATCACTTAAAGATATAAAACATTCATTAAGTACAAAAATGAATATGATTTTTATTTTAACAAAAGAAAATTCAATATTTTATCGTAGGTGCCAGATTAAAATCAGCATCAAAACATCGAAAACAAGATAAATATGGTGGCGATAATCAAGTAAAATAAATATTTTTTTTATATTCACAAAAATAAATAAGTGTTTTATTTCAGTTAGCTACTCAACGTAATGGTTTTGGTGGTGGTGAAAATAGTACATATAACGTACGCGATTTTCTTGACGATTCTACATCTGATGTAAAGAAGAAAACTCTATATAACATAAACATTTTTTTAACAAATTAATTTATATTTTTAGACAACATCATTTGGTGGTTCACATATGTCTTTAAATAGTATGTCGTACAACAATAATAATGATCATCATAAAAAGGTATGTAAATGGAATTTGTTTTATTCAAGTATTCATTCAATTTTTTTTGTGGTAAAATGTCCTTGAAATAAATGGACATTAGATTTTTTTTTAAAGTCTAACAAATAAAAGAAGAGTTACAGTAAATGTATGTATGTGTGGAGATGTATTTTCTAAAGAAAGAATTCTTTTTTCTCCCCTCTAAAAATATCAAAGAAACGTATTTTTAACAGAAATCACGTGCACCAAATAATGGTTTTGGTCCAACATTGGGCAATGGAACACCACATTCATCACGTCGTTCAATAACATCTGACTATGAAACATCATCAATACTTGATTCAGCATCTATGTATGGTGGTGATGAAATTTCTACACCATCACCACCTATTCGTTCTCAAGTTCAACAACAACAGCAACAACAACAACGTGAAGTTTATGTTGGTGACGATTTACCACCAAAACATACTTCAAATAAAAAGACAACAAAAGAATCAGTATCAACAGAACATAATCGAAATTCTTCAATTAGAAATGATAATATTGATAATTCAAGTAATGATCGTAGAACATCAATATCTGATTCCTATTCTGGTTTATCGACAATAAAAGAAAATCTTGATACAAATGAAAATATTCATCATTCAACTTCATCAAAATATCAAGATGATGAAGAAATTAATTTCGATAATTATTTTAATAAAACTAAACAAATAAATACAGAAAAAAAACCTAAAAGAACCGCTCCTATTATTCCTTCAGTACAAGAACTAAAACATTCTACATCTCAATCAGATAGTATTAAAACACCATCTACTCCAATAACTATGGAATTTGATGCTATTCCTCCAACATCTACAAATAATCAATCTCAAGATGCTAAAGATGATTCAAGTGATGAAGACGTCAATGAATTATTAGGAAAATTAGAGGTAAGTATTTCTGGAAAATACACGCACACATACATACATACATACACATTCACCGGTCTAATACTTCTCTATCTTTTATTTATAAAATAAACGTTCTATTCATTACATGTTGCTTATATCTGTATGTATGTGTGCACTGTATTTTCCCCATGAGAAAATTTTCTTAGAAAAAAAACACACACACCTGGTTTAATTTAGCGAATGTCAAGTATGCGTTCTTCTGTAAGACGTAAAATTCAACCGAAAGATGATCCTATGCAAATATCATTTTCCGAGGTAATATTCGAGTTTATTACCTAGAAGAATTTAGTTTATAATAGTTAAGATATTAAAAAAAGAAGTTTTTATACTATATATAGACTGACAATAAATTTCCTAATGGTTTTTATCAAACACCACCAAATCGAAGTAATAATACAGCTTTACCGGATATTGTCGGTCCACAACAACCAACACCTAGTAAGAAATTATAAGAATTTATATTAATTGAATATAAATATAACTATTTAGATTCATCTCAACGTCCAACTTCTTCAGGTTCGAAAAAACCTGTAAATAATGGTCTTTCTGTACTTGGCTATGATAATGTGAAAAGTAATCCAGTTAATCCGAAAATTCGTCAAGAACTTGATTACCTTGATCGTGAAGTATAACATATATAATTCGATTTTGTTTTTCGAAATTATTTTAAAATATTTTTTTTTAGGAACTTCTTCATGTCATTTCTCATCAAGCAGATTTAATAAAAAAACGTGACATACGTGTAAAAGATCTTGAACATTATACTGATGGTTTACTTGTTAAAATTGTTGAACAATGTCCAGCTATACTTCAAGTAGGAAGTTCTTCAAGGCGCTAATCACAATTATTGTATTTCGATTGCACACAATAATTAAATGCTGCTATTATCATTTGATACATACAGACAATACACGCTATTTTTTGCTTTGATTATTCATTTTGTTTTTATATTAACTCTGGATCAAATCATATTTCATTTTAGAATGTAGATAACAAGTTCAACAGCAAATAATATGTATGGAAGTTTAATCAGGGATCGAATATATGGTTCTACATTAGGGCAGTTTTTTTCCTATTTGAGTTACCTGTGAAGAAAGATCTATTGTACGCTGATATGCCGGTGTAATTTTTGTTTTTGTTTTTGTATATAGTTACTCCACTATTAAACTAATATTTTGTCTTTTTTTTCATTTATACAATTTGATAATCAAAATAAAAATTTATTTAATTCTGCTTATATATGTTTTTATCTTACATTTTGTTATTTAGAAAGTTCTTTTTTTTTTAATTTGATACTTGTGGATTCATAACAAAAGAATAAAATTTACATATAAGAAAAATCTTTTGAGTCTTTGTAATTGTATATGCAAATATTGTTTTTCTTCTTTCGATTTCAATTAAATACGCATGCCTATAAAAATATCACAAAAAGGTCTATTATTTATTTAAGTAAGTACAATAGATGTACGTAAGGGATAGAACAGAAACACAAAACATTTGTGTTTAATGATGAAAATCTATATTGTAAAAATTGTCGATAAATCGTGTTTAAACATCGATTTTATTAATTGATTACGAGATATGAATTTTTTAGGAAAATATTTCAAGATTCATAAAAAATAAAAATCAAATATAATTTCTATGTAGTTTTTTAAGATAATTAACGGAATTTGAGAGATAAAAAAAATATATTTGATTTCGGTCATTTGTCTTAAAAGATTTATTTTAAATCACATATTTGTTGAGTTTAGAAGGATTCTTATCGTAGCTTTAGTCTTAAATAATTCTATTAATCTCTGACAAATGTAAGATTGAAAAATTCTTTTATACAATGATGCTTTCTGTTGTCATAATCATATATGATTCTATTTTTTAATTATTTTGTATCTTTTAAATTTTTAATGTATGAACAAAAATAAATGTGCGAAATATTGTTCGAAAAGAAATTGGAGCAATATCGATTTCTACATAAGAACATTTTATTTTCTTTCTTCGTAATTATTTTTATTTAACTAGGTAAGATTGCATACCGTATTATGGAGAGACAATGTTGCTACCATCTTTGATAATAATGCTTTCTCAATTGCTTTATTACTTTCATCGTGTCTTTTTCTCTACAAACAAATTCGTTTATGGTAGGTATATAAAGGAAGAAAAATGAATAGATATATCGTCAAGGTCAACGGTCAGGTACGATTACAGGTTAATTCGATTATTTTTTGTGACCTTTTGCAAAGAGCAATCGATAAAAATATATCAAGGGTGGGAAGAATAAAAAAATTTATATTTATAAATAAATGACGAATAAAGAACAAATTCTCTTACTTAAACCAGGTTTTACTGATTTTTCGATTGAACACAATCTTTTATCATCAACTCCATATGAACTTGTTATTGTTAGTGATGAAAAAAATCTTCTCTCATATATTTCAAACCCACTTGTAATTGCCATCATTACTATCGATACACCAATTACGAGTGATATTATCGAATATATTTCACCTTCCTGCCGTGTTATTACCCGTTTAGGAGTTGGTTTTGATATTATCGATATCAAAACATGTCTTCAACGCAATATTATCGTTTGTTATGTACCTGATTATGGTACAAATGATGTTGCCAATCATGCTGTTGCACTTCTTTTTGCTGCTCATCGTCGTCTTTCAATGTATCATCGATCAATTGTTGAACAAAATATTTGGGATCATGAAATTACTGGCAAGGACTTACATAGTTTAGATACATTGAATTTAGGAATTATTGGTATGGGTCGTATTGGATCATGTTTTGCTACTAAAATGCGTCCATTTGCTAAACAAATATTCTCTTATGATCCATTAATACCATCAAATTGTACGTCTATTGATGAAATCTTTGAACAATGTGATATTATTTCACTTCATCTTCCGCTTACATCAACTAATCATCATTTAATTTCATCAAATTCTATTAATCGTATGAAACGACGACCAATTTTAATCAATGTTAGTCGGGGAGGTCTTGTTGATACTCAAGCACTAATACAAGCTTTAAAAGATGGACAGATATCCTATGCTGCTCTTGATGTGCTTGAAAATGAACCAGAAATTGATAAAGAATTAATTAAACTTGATCGTATTCAATTAACACCTCATGCAGCTTGGTATACTCGAGAATCAGAATCTGCTTTACGTACAAAAGCACTTCAAGATATCTTACGTGTTATGAATGGAGAGCGACCAATATATCCTGTACCTTTTCAACATTAACATTCCTACATTTGAAAACATTAGAAGACTTTATTTTCAGTGTAGTTTACGTAGAATAACTTAAAAGTATTACTTATTCTAAGATATAGTCATCTTTTTTTTTAAAAATGAACTGTAGTATTAAAATTTAATAAAAAACATAATCTATATAATAAAGATATTCTATAAAAATAGGTCTACGAATATTAGCCAAATAAAAATTCGAGGCCGATAATTGATGAATGTGAAAATTTTCTGTTAGAAAAACAGCAGATCTTTTCAAAGTAGAACTCAAATTCGACAGTGCGATGGTATAACGGACATGTTAGTTTTACATGATTCGATAGAATCCGACACTTTACAAGAATATGAATATCAAAAAAAATTTCTGATTTTCTGTTCAATATCAAAATTTTAAAGAAACAAGAAAGACTAATAAAAAACTGGCATATTTTACATTAGAGGGTATGCATGACGTTCTGCTATTCTCTATCTGTGCTATTTTATTTAACTTTATCAACACTTTCTTTTTTAAGTGACTGATGAACACACCAAGTTTTTACTTATATAAAAGGTTCTTCATATTATTGCACGAAAGTATTCCCTTGGATTAACGCACTAAACTTTTCGTTTCATTGTATTTATATTCTAAAATAACGCTCTGCAATACTTCTCTTCTGCATTGTTTGTAGTTAATCTCTTTATTTGTGAAGATTGCTCAAAAACATATAGTTCAAATACTCTAGCATTTTTAATACTTTATTTATCGTTTTTTTTATTGCTGTCATTCCTCTTTCTTGCTATCTTTTACTTTTATTAGAAATAATATAATTATATAAAAAAGAAAATTATATTAGTATTTATTATACTTATCAATATTTTGTCTTAATTATAATAAATTACGAAAATATATTTATTCAAAAACAAAAATTTCTTGTTGACTTGTCAAATATAAAGAACACATTAACATCCAGAAACAAATAGAGGACATTCTAATTCCATCCTTATTTGTCTTGCATGGTGCGGAAAGTGAGATTGATACGACTGCCTTTGACCTTCTTCTCTTTCGGCACTGAATGCTTCCAATATTCTTGCGTACCACCTAACATTACGATGAGTGACCCATTCGTCAACGAAAACTCGTACTGAAAAAGAAAGAATAAGACAAAAATACATAAGATGAAGATGAAAGAAGAATTGAATGAAATTACTTCTTTCTTATCGGGTGTCGTCAAAGGTTTTCTCTTGCGTGTAAGAACTTTATCAAAACAACTGAGATGGTGTATAAGAAACCTGAAAATGATACATATTAGCAATATACATATCAGAAACTTTGGAACCGAAGGAAGTAGTGAGAATGAAGAAAAAATGTACCTGCGTGTGGCACCCAATGTCATAGAAGCGATGATGTCTTTTGCTTCGTTGTCAGCGTGAAAATTGATATAGTCGTTTCCATCTCTATACAAATTGACCAAACAATAATCAAATTTCACACCTATAATAAAAAATATTACTAATAATTCTATTTCAATTTTCTGTGTCTCTTTCTCTTTTTCCTATTCACGACTATTGCTTACCAAGTTGCTTCTCAAGTTGAGCTTTCAACTTCAGCATTGGTGAAGTCCAAAGATGTTGCTTCTGCTTTTGATATAACTCTTTTACAATCAAACCTTCTTCTGCGAACCATGATTGAAGACGAGGCTATAATTTAAATATAAAAGTAGCACCAATTTTAATAACTGTTATCTCATCTTCTCTCTGACTCTTTTGCTTGCCTTCCACTCATACTTACTAAATGAACAGGTTTTCCATACATAGAAATTTCGGTATGCTCAAAATTCAACTCTAAAAATAAATCAAATTACTATTTTTATTCTCTTTGTAACAAGAGGTACCTTTCATCAAATGATCAAAGAGAGCGTCAGCCTCCTGCTTAGCTATAAAATTGGGACACCATTTCAGCGTTGACTTCGTATCTATCTTTATTTGTTCCAACTTTGGCGCTTCTTTGAATTCCAACCTATAATATGGTAATAGAATAAAAACCAATTTTCTCATAACTTTCTAGTTACGATTTATGGTTCCATTCTAGCCTTTTCTTGATCGGAACTATATCTTTTGTTGATTCTTCACCATTCAATGGAGATGTACTTGTGATCAAGTCTGTGATTACTTTCTCCTGCGGACTTTCCTGGGCATCGTCACTCTTCTCTGTAGATTCCTTCTTTCGTTTGCTCACGCCTGTATGTGCACTGTTATTCAAGCGCTTTTTCGATAAAGATGAACTAATCGTTGTTGTTGCGCTCATATTTGATGTGTGGTGTACGTATTTCGGAGCGCCGTCCTTCTCGTATGACACGTCCATTATGTTGTATGATTGTGTTCACTGACTTTGATTAGTATGTTGTGATGCAGTTCCTGATCGGTTGGAACGTCACCGTAAGATATATTTTTTGCGAGAATCTGTGCAAATAAAATTCGAAGAAAGTTGCTGCAAATGGAGTCAAAAAGAGTATATTCAGTTTGTTTCACAATAGATTTTTTTATATGGAAAATGGTAAAAGAGCGAGAAAAGCAAGCTATTATATCTTTTTTTTATTAGCTTTTTTTGTAATTGCATAACTGACAGAAATGAGTCAAGAAAAAACAAGCATCGATGCATCAACGCGTTTCGATGATGAGCAGAACGAAAAAATTTTGTTACAAAATGTCAGGAACGTGAATCAAAAATAAGAAGAAAGAAATTGGTAAAGATATAAGTGATTCATCCATCGTCATTAATATTTCAAAAATTCGCTCATATACCTAAAGCTGCACTCTTTTTGATTTTCTTACTAGACGTCTTTAATATTATTCGTGGACTGATTGGATAGTTTTCCTTATCTTCTGCGTTGTTCAGGAACATAATATGCTCTGTGTTTATAATTCATTCTTATTCTTGTGACATTGGCCGCTCATGGTGAAGGAGAGGCAAAGAAATAATGGAGTCCTACATTCATTGACTGTGAATTAAACAAAAAAATCCAAGGGAGAAAAAGTGGATTCCATCTATCCTGAATGCAGTGCCGATCCAGTGGATTTCAAGGATAAAGTGTCCATCCATAGGATACGGAGAATACGATTACAATCCAGAAGATATATATAGGACTAAGAAGAAAATATGGCTGAGTGATGAAAACATAAAATTTACACGATAGAGACTGAAATTAATGACAGGTCGCTTTTAGTGGACACTTCTCATCGGTATCAAAGAATTTGAGATGCTTCCTTTTTGCTTCGAAGCTGTCTATATCGTCTTATTTCCTTGACTGCAGTCAAGATCTGAATCTCGACAATGGTTGCGTGTTCACGTATTCGTAGGCAGAGTAGTAGCCTGAATATATGTTAGAGTAAAAAAGTCTTTGATTGCTACCCTTAGATCCTTATGTGCTATATTATAAGGATATTCTTAGGGTCTCAACCAATATATATTTACTCAATAATATAGTACTCGAATGTCTAAGGACGCCCTCAATATATGGTGTTTGAGAATCTAAAGGTATCTTAGATATACAGCAGGACTCGAAATTGGGCCATTTTTGATTACCCGACCCGGGCCATAATAGGCCAAATGTTGGTTGTGCCCATTCGATCCGATTTCTGCCCTATTAGAACCCGGCTCGATTCGACAATGCTATAAGTATGTATTATTTGTAAGAATGAATTTTTCATGAGAGAAATTAATGATCATTTTGGTGATTTATTTGAACAAAGTAAAAGATATGTCCTCGTAGTGATTATGAGTTAAATAAAGCCATAGACTTAATGTTATGTGAAAATAGCGTGGCAGACAATCCTAATTATCTGTTAACCCAAAAAACAAAATATCTTTTTTCATTCTAATTTCTTAAAGGTCATCATTTGCTAATTGGAGCCTCTTGAAGTTAAAATATTTACTGATTATTTTTAGAGAGTAAGATCGATTACTACTTCGAACTGATTCTGTTAATATGAAGATGCTGCCAATCTATTCTACATCATTAACACTCATGTCATTCAGTTCAACAGATAGTTCATCCGTGCTCGTGTTTGCATGAGAATATTATTGATTGAAATAAATACAACTTTCATTTACTCTCCACCTGAAAGTTACACAGCAGTCACATAGTAAAGCACCCTCGTTGATACCAGTGCCAAGGTACAAAATCCATACAAAAAACTTCACAGTACATCAAATTAGAGTTGATCAAAAAAAGAAGCAATTAAAGAAACCTATCTTTAAAGATGAAAAATCAGATTTTATTCGTATCAAGACAGTATAATTTTTATCTAATTTATCGACAGTTTTTATATGTATATCCATTGACATTGTCTCTCGAAACGTGATGTGTTTATCAAAATCTAATCTAATATTCTAGGAGGCATTTATTTAGCTGACGAATTCAACAGAAATATGAAAAGTCAAAACTATTGACCTAAAGCTTTTAAAAAAGCATGCCACAGAATTAGCATTATTACAATCAATTAACCTTTTCGGGGCCGGTGACGTTTTAAAACGTCATTAAATTTCACGTCATATAGCACAGGAGAATTCGAATTTTTTCTCGTTTCTTCGAAGCAAGCGCTTTGTTATCGTCCTATATATAGTCCTTCGATTGCTACAAAGAAGAAGATTGGTACATAAATAAATTCGAGTGGATTAACATCTCAATGATTTTTGAAAAGCTAAGAAATTTGTAATTATTGTTCGAAATGAACCGGTCCCGGAAGGGTAAAAATCAGATCTTTTTGTTTTTCTTATGTGAAAAATTTTTCTTGACAAATGGAATTAATTAAGTTCGGGCCGGGTAGTCCATTTCGAACCCTGATATATAGTATATGAGGGCGCAAAAGTATCCCCACAATACGGTACTTGACGACCAAATGGACTCTTCAATATATACCACTTGAGGGTCTAAGGATACTCTTATAATATAGTACATGAGAACCGGCATAGGATAAGAATTTGTAGTCGCCAAAAGAGTTACTGAGAATGGAATGATGATACACTAGAGCTGTTCAGGGTACAAAAGATCCGTTGGGAATAAGGGGAACACAAAGAATTCCGGGATCCCATGAACTGCTTTTTCCCCCTAGAAAAAATCTATATGATGAAGATACCAGCAGATCCGACTTTTTTTTGTAAATATCCATCATATCACTTGGGCCTTACTCAGTCCGGCAAGTTCTAGTTACTGACATGCTTTCCGAATTGTCAGGTCACAATTGGAGAGCTCAAATACCAAGGACAAAAGATATCAGAGGCAAAATTTTTAACAACAGTATTTCTGCTTAGTGTTCGTTTCCAAAGTGTAGCCTACCTTGAAGGAGTATTACTCCAGATACAGTTCGATGAATTCTATCTAGTAGAGCCAATGGCAATATCTTTCAAGTTCATTAAACATGTGGAAAAATTGAAAACGGCTGTTTTTGACTTTGTAACTTGATTTCTTCCAACATTCACACTACCCATGTAACTAAAAAACCAAAAACATTTCATTTAAATGGTTATTTTTAAAATTTTCATCATAAAAATTGCATGACTTTACTTCTCTCAAAAGTCACCAAAGTCATCACCTTACTTTCATTACTTTTACATCAATTTAATCCGATGACTTTGATTACTTCGGAAAAATCAAAATCATTCCATTATTTTCATTACTTTGACATTATTTTCATCGCATGATTTTGATTATTTTGGAAAAATAAAAATCAACAGATTATTTTCATCACTTTTGCTCAAGTTTCATCCATGGCTTGGATTATCTAAGAATATCAGAATCATTACATTATTGCCCATTTCAAAATATAAGAGCCCTGAGTGTTTTTTAAATAACTTTTGATAGAAACAAGATAAAGACCTGCGGTTTTCGCCGTTGGAAAGAGGAGACGAAGACGTGTCGAAACATATATAACAGACTCTTCCGACAGTTTTCCTTGAGTGTTTTCAACCATGATCTTTCGTAATCGATGTACCACGCCCAAGCGTTACAATGAGTTTCCGATTTTCGGGAGTGCAAAAGAACCGCCAACTGAAGATCTACAAAACTACGCATAGCTCAAATTCTTAGCTTCCTTTGTTCAAGAGTTAGAGGCATCCTACTCAACACTGTAAGCCGATTTTTCGAAAAATTTCCGCTAAAAAAGGGACTTTTTTTAAATTTTTCCTGGAAAAAAAACCTGTTTCTTTGTCGCTTTTTTTAGAAAACTGATCAGAAAAGCTCTAGAATACGTGTAATAGAATTCTGTAATACATGCTTTGGTGCGTCTTTACTTCCTCTTTCCAACGGTGAAAACCGCTGGTCTCTAGCTCGTTCCTGTAAAAAGTTATTCGAAAAATACTCAGGGCTCTTATATTTTGAAATGGGTAATAGTTTTGATTACTTTTACATCATTTTCACCGCATGATTCTGATTACTACGGAAAAATCAAAATCATTAGATTACTTTCATTACTTTATCATCGTTTTCATCGAACGACTTTGGTGTGAAATACATCATGTGTCATGATGTTTTTTAAAAAATTCACCAGGAAAATGATGAGTTTAGAGTACATGTCGAAATCTGTCTTTAGAAATACCCTTTTCAATGTTTTCGAAAGAGAACTCTACGTGTGAGAACACACAAAATCTTGTGCCCCAGTTTTCTAGCAAGAATAATTAACTTTCTTACTCTACCCAAGTAATCAAGACATGACAAAAAAATGATGATTTACATTTAAAAAACACGAAAAAAATGACATTTTTTTGATGAAACTGACATAAAAATCGTTGATTTTCATTTTCATCAGTTACAGTTGATGATTTTGATTAAAAATCAAAATCATCAAATGACATTGATTAAAAATCAATGTTTAACCAAAGTCATTTGATGATTTTCATTAAAAATCAAGTTCATGAAATTCAACTGATGAAAATTTTCATTTTGATTATTGAAAATGAAAAACATCGATTTTTATGTATTTCATCAGAAAAAATGTTATTTTTTATTTTTTAGTTGCATGGGTGTCTCTCGTTTAAGTCATGTAGCTCTTTTACTGGTCTAATTACCTTTAGTCCTGCTAGTCCGTTTTGTCCTCCTATGCTCATTTTATGCGCTACAATTCTTGTATATTTAGTCCCTTTACTCTCTCTTGTCTTATTCTCTTCTACTGTTTATAGGAATTTACTTTCTTTAGTGTCTTCAGAGTTTCTAATCATTTTGCTCTGTTTTCTGATTTTAAGCCTTTTGAGTTCGTTCATTCCTTTTAGTATTTTCAATTCTTACAAATTCTTTAGTCGATTTAGTCTTTATATCTATTCTAGATGCTTTAATGCCATTAGGTTTTTTACCCTCTATACTCTCTTTACCTCTTTTACTTACTTCAAGCGTTTTAATCTATTTTTCTCTGTTTAGTTCCTTTTCGCCTTCAATTCGTTTAACCCCTGCGCTGCTTTTTTAGTTTTTCTGTTCTGGCCTGCTTGAGTTCTTTTTATTTCATTCAATCCCTTGATTCAAATTAGTAAATGAGTTACGGACTGGGTAGAAGAGATACGCGGTAGACTAAGATAAAGCAATTCCCGTTTTAATTGATACCTTCAGTGCGCGGCGCAGTAAACCTGATCTTTGAATAAAGACCGAATCAAAGTATGCTAGCTAAGTCTACATGTAAGTCCAGAAGAAAATTTTTGAAACTCATTTTAATTTTGGTTTCATTTCGTAAGTCGACGCCACAATGTATTTCAGTCGTATTATAATTGAAGTTCTCGTTTCATATGTTTCAAATGATGTGTGAAAGAGACATAAGTGGGGAGATAGATAGATTCGTAAATCGAGATATCCGTTGGCAGATAGATAGATAAATACGTAGATGGATGGATAGATAAGTAGATTGAGAAATAGATAGATATAGATAGGTGTGTAGTTAGATTGTTAGACACATAGGTAGAAACATACATGGATAGGGAGGTAAATAGACACATAAATAGATGGACAGATAGATGAATGTATCTATGTATCTATCTACCTATTCATTTATCTATTTATCTACAGATTAATAGACAAATAAATAAGTAGATAAATACATGGATAGGGAAATTAGCTAAATAGATAGATGATTAGACAGTTAGGTACTTCAATAGATGGGTAAGTGCGTAAGTAAATAGAAAGGAAGGTAGAAAGATACGTACTTTAGTAGATAGATAAATGCGTGAGTAGGTGAATAGGTAGGTAGATTGGTAAACACCCAGGGATAGTATATAGCCATGTAACTAAAAAATCTAACTTTTTTCGTGTTTTTCACATGAAATCATCATTTTTTGCCATGTTTTGAATACATAAGATATGTCACTGATAAACACCATATACTGTGTGATTTTGATGATATTTTAATGATTTTCATGATATTTTCAGGATATTCATTGCATGACTTTCATGTAAAAGTCATCATTTTCATGAGTGTGAATTGTAAAAACATGGCATGTCGTTTAAAAAACCTCACAGATTATGTCGCTTTCATCATCTGAAATCGCATTTTTTTGATGTTGGTCATCATTTTTCTTTAAAAAAAATTCATGAAAATGATGTAAATTACATCATGTCTTGCCATGTTTTGATTACATAGGTTATCAGACATTTGAGGAAAAAATCTATCAGACCATTACTCAAGTCAATCGAAGTTAATTTTTTTGACTTCAGTGAAAGATTATATCAAGAAATTTATATATTACAATTTGCCAATTGAAAAACCTCTTTGAAAATAAAAGGAAAGATTTCTCTACAGAATACTACATGTTAATAGTCATTCCGATAACTTTTAGTAATCGATCGTATCTTTGCAGGGACAAAGGATCTATAGTGGACGATAATCATTGTGACGATGATTCACTTTTAACTGCATTAAATCATGGCGTCTCATAAAATTGAATCATTGAATTCTATTTCTTTTAAAAGATTACTCAATAGATAAAAAGATAGCAGGCACTATAATTAGCGTATATTAAATAACAAAAAAATGATGATTGTTTTCATTATCTTAGTTCATTCTTAGAGTGAAATAATAAATAGCATATGCGGGGAGTCAGTACAAAAAGACTACATCAGATTACATATGATTTTGACAAAAACTCATCTGTGATCCTCTTCAGTATATTTTCAACGAAAAATTTGAGTAACAACAGTAGATTTAATTTATTGAGACACTATAACTCAAACAATTAGAAGCGAATCATCGCCATAATAATTACTTCAAACTATAGACCTTTCCTATTTTGTAAAGGTACAGTCGATTATTAACAATTATTGTCATGATCACTGGCATCTACAATTGTGTAAAGAAATGTTTTTATGTTTTCTGAGAAAAAAAATTTAACTTCGGTCAGCTTGTACGATGATCTGTTAGACTGTCTCTGTTAGCTATTTACTTATCTTCAATTTGTTTTGTATTTAGATTATTATGCTGAATGAAATCGTCGTTCGTCAGGTTCAAGTAGAAATAATGAACGTCGTCCTAGTCAAAGTCAACAATATCATAAAACTCTACCACGTAAAGTATCAAATGATGATGTTTTTGGTGACCGATCAATTCGTCGCCATTCAATTCGTCGCAATCAATTCGTCGCGTTCAATTCGTCGCCGGTCAATTCGTCGCATAGTCAATTAGTCGCAATCAATTCGTCGCATATATATGATGGCAAGAGAGACAAGTATAGAGAGAATCAATAATTGAATTACACGATTTAAACAAAGTTGTAACTGACTATACTGTTCACCAAAGTGTTCTTAAGTACATCTACTAGTCATACTTGACTGAAAAAAATAAAATTAAAAAAAAGGTTGATACAAGTTTTTGAGAATAAATGAAATGAAGCATAAAATTTAATTTAACTTTCTTGTTGAAAATAACTAGGATTTGGTACTCAATTAAAAATAAACCATTCAGAAAAACTTAAACATACAATGAGAGCAAGTCTTGCTGATATTAATATTCTTAAGATTTTTAATAGTCTTTCTCAGCATCAACTAAGAAGCAGTTCACTTGAATCAATAGTTATTCGATGGTGACAAACACATTATCAATGCTTTTCCTGTGTTTCAAAATGAAAGTTTCATGCTCTGGACGCTCTCATCAAACTAATAGTAAATTCGTTTAAGCACAGTATAGTTCAGAAACTTCCTACGAAACTTTTGAAACTAATAATTTGGTAGGTAACAAGTTTGTTTAAATCGTGTAATTCAATTATTGATTCTCTCTATACTTGTCTCTCTTGCCATCATATATATGCGACGAATTGATTGCGACTAATTGACTATGCGACGAATTGAATGGCGACGAATTGATATAGTGCCGAGGAAGATGAATAAGTGAAAGAGAGAACAAGAACAGAAAGAAGAATATAACAAATGAAGAAACGAACGAACAATAGATATGTGTGCGCATATATATATATGGACACGTGCATAGAAAAGGAAAAATCTAACATAGAATATATAAAACATATAGGAAAGAACCAACACCTCAAATGACCTAGTTCATAGAGAAAATCAAGAAATAATATATCTAGTGTATAGAGAAAATGTCCATATGTGATGTACCAACACATATTGGAAAATACCTACAAAACTAAACTTTAATCGCCAGATACATATATATACAGGCGATTAAAGAAGAAGAATTTTCTGAAAAATAGTGGAGATCATATGTGATTTTCACAGGAAGAAAGAGAAAAATATACTTGAACATAGTAGAAGTTGATGTTTACCCTCACCCTCAGTACTAATAGAGCGAACGAGAGAAAATGTATGATCTACACCTAGGCTGACAATCGTTTTCTTGTCATAGTCACTTTTACTTAGCAATATTTTTTCTTTATCCATATAATTTATTTTCTAGCTTATCAATCTCATTTATCAGCTGAGTAATTAAATATTTTATTTAGATATTAATTATTTAACTTAGCAAAAATTTTAGTCACCGAGAAATATTATTTCCACTAAGCATTTAATAAATTCACTGAGCATCTAATTTTTCTACTGAGTATCTATATATTTTACTTAGCAATAATCTACTTAGCATTTATATTTTTCTACTTAGCACTTAAATAGGTGCCCTTCATATATATAGATAATAATTCTTATTTTAGTAATGATTGTCATGATAATTCAGATAAAAAACCATCATTATGTCAAGTTGAACAATGCTCAGCTGAACAATTTCAATGTCGAAATAAACAATGTATACCATATGAAGTTGTTTGTAATGGTGCAAGAAATTGTACTGATGGAAGTGATGAACCCGCATCATGCACTAAGAAAAACAAAGATAAAATCTTTTATGATTATAAAATATTAAATTTTTTTTCGAAGTAAATGAATGTGTTTCACCAATATTAAGTGAATGTGAACATGATTGTGTTAATATATTAATTTCATTTCGATATGCATGTCGAAATGGTTATAAATTAGCAACGAATCAAAAAAATTGTGGGGGTAAATTGTTAGGGATGCAATAGTGTACTATTAGGACACTGATATAGTCTCTAGAGTTTTTTTTTCAAGGTCTATCTTTGAATGATCCCTATAAATTTTCAGAAAGCACTCAGAAATGATTTCTAAAATATTTCAAATCCTATCTTGAATAACTTCTCTATATTTGTCAGTAGTATGAATACGATGAGTGACTGCTGTTGCATTCCTATTCATTGTCTATTGAATATTTAAATATAAATGAATGTATTGAAACTCCAAGTGTTTGTCAACAATTATGCGAGAATATTTCAGATAGAAACAAAACACATCTTTCAAATATCATGTTTTATATAGAATTATAGGTTTTTATATATGTAAATGTACATCGGGTTATGAAAAAGGTCTTGATGGACGAAGTTGTTTGTTATCGAACAAACTGTATGTTCTTTTTTTTTAATTAAAATAATGAATTAAATATTTGTTAATTTAGGAACTTTTGTATCATATGTATTTTATACAAATAAATATTATATTCGTGCTATTGATCTTGATAAACAAACTGTATTAACAATTGCACGTGGTTTTAATGAATTATCATGTATAACATATGATTGAAAAGATCGAAAATTATTTATTGATGATATAATTTCTAATAAAATCTATCGAATAAATTAAAATGGTACCCAATCAACAGTTATAATTGAAGAAAATTCTATACGTTATCTTCGTGCATTATCTATTGATTGAACAGGAAAAAAATTATATCAATTAATTGGTACATATGAAATTCATTTTAGTGAATTAGATGGTCATTATAGTATAATATTACTTAATTCAAGATATTTATCATAACCAAATTATTTTACAATTGATCCATTAGTTGGTTATTTATTTTATTCGGATTGGAGACAAACACATATTGGAAGAATTAATTTAAATGAAAGTTATTTTGTTAAAATAATTAGTATAGATATAGTTGGACTATTAGCTTTAATAATTGACATAATTATACAAAAAATATTTTCGATTGATAAACGTTTACAAAAATTCGAATATGTTAAAAAGGAATTTTATTTTATTTTTTTTATAGATTTAGTAATTATAATGGTGTTCAATGTAAAATATCATTTTCTCGTCATGATTATGTTCCATATTGTTTAAATGTTGCATTTATTAATGATTATGTTGTTTGGTCAGATTTTATAAATCATTGATTATTTCATGGTGATGCATTAAATGGTTGAAATAGACATGTATTTATACCAAATACTATTAATGAAATTGTTTCTCTTACAATTGTTCATCCATCATTACAACTACAGGGTAAAAGTCTCTGTAGAAAAAAAAGCAAATTTAAAGATTTTAGATTATTTTTAGGTCGAAATCCTTGTGGAATAAATAATGATGGTTATTCACATTTATGTTTATTAACAACAAATCAATCATATACATGTGCATGTTCAAAAGATTTTTCATTTATTAATAATGAAAATAATCGAATATTTATATTAAATTGTAGTTATAATCAACATCGTTGTGGTTCACCAAATGAACGATGTATTGCATGATCAACAAAATGTGATGAAAATAAGCAAACATTTCATTTATTCTTAAAAAACAAATAATAAAAGAATTGTTTTTTTAGTAAATGATTGTGAAGATGGATGAGATGGAGCAAGTACATGTCCACAAAGACATTGCACACCAAGATAATTTCAATGTTGAAATGAAAATTGTAGATCAATTTCATATGTTTACGATAGTAGGAAGAAAAAAAATCATCATTTTTGGGTTTTAAGAAAAATTGGGTACTCTAGGTAAGACATTTTTCGAAAATTGATAGACGTCAAAGGAAAAAGTTCGCTTTTTTAGACTTTCTCCCATGTTGAACATACCCCCTCCTGCTTCAACCCCTTCGGGCCGCCCCCGTATGTGTCAATTAAAAATAAAAATAATTAGTAAATCTTTTTACTTTTTATAATGGAAAATTCTTGTATTTTAAATGTCAAGTAGATATTTGAAAAGAAAAAATTGAGTTGTTTCCTCAATTTGAGATTTCAACAAATGACAATTTCTGTAAAAAAATAGAAGTCTCTAAATGATATCCATTCATTATAAGATTGGTATTTCATCAGTTTAATAAAGATATTATTATGAGAAGTATGGTTCTTTAATTTATTAGTACATGTTTAGTTTAAGCATCGCAATCATAGTGCCCTCACCCACACACAGTGCTGGGTGTGTAAATGACATCAATCAGTGCGAGCGGTGCTTAACCTAAACATGAACCCTGTATGTGAAAAATGAAAAAAAAAATAGCACAAGATTCTTTAGCTGTCGCTGCTATCTCTGAATCCAACTCTTTAGATATCTATATTTCATTTTGTTTGCCGAATTCTGAATGAAGATTAGTATGTATTATCATCCATTCAATGGATGCTTAAATCTAAGGTAATTATATAAATATGTGTGAGACAAATACGATAGATAAAAACAGTGAAATAAAGAGAAAAAGAAAATAATTCATCGAACTTTTATTTCGATTTTGGGAGTGAAAATAAGCGTGCAGACGAAAAGGTCAACACTATGCATGCTAATACTTCTTAGTCAACTTTTTACTATTATTGTGCTTGCATCAATTGCACCAACTCCACTTTTACTTCTTTGCCACATCCTCGAAAACTTCAATCATATCACACTGAAATTAAGAGAGTCGGAAAATTTTTTTTACATTCTTTTTCTTTCCTTCAAACGAAAAGACATACAAATGTGTCTATACTTTGATATTGAACGCCCTCTTTTCTATATTAGAGGGAGGCTATAAGTGTAATTTTAATACCATTGGACATATAAACCTAGCCAATCTTAATTTTCTTTTACGTGATTGATTGATTCTGTGAGGTAATTGTGCACGTCTATGATGATTTTTATCTTTTGTTTATATCTGATTCATTTTGAATAAATAAAATAAACAGATATTGTTTACTGAATCTATAAAGTATGTTAATATACATCAATGTCAATAGTCGATTGTCTATTCTTATTTATTATATATCAAAGAAAAGTTTATTTTCTAATAATATGATATTTAAAAACGTGTAAAGGATTTTAATTTTGGATTGAATAAAGAAATTATCAAATTAAAATCCAACTTAGTTAAATGATTTTATTTAAGGGTAACCCCCCCCTCTTTTTTATCGATTTTCAGATCTCAAAGACGGCAATTGGTTTTTGTTTTTAAATAAGTTTCATACTGGTATGTTATCAATATGATATTTCTCGCTATCAAAGAAAAAAAAAGTTAGTACATTATACATTGTCAGAAAGTTTAATAAACAAAAGACTATTATAGCTGCTTATTCTGGTTCTGTTACTATCACAATAATAATAATAAAAAAATCTTTGTTAATTGATAGTTTAGCTTAGAAAAAAAAAGTTTTTCATTATTTTAGATTTTGATTATAAAATTTTCTTTCATCATTTATTAAAAGTATTTGTTATTAAATATTATAATACACTGTTTACCTATCTATTGATCAAGTTAAATTTTGGCTATTATTTGTTATTGTTTAAATTACATCGATTCTTATCATCTTCATCGATATTTGTCATCTTCATTGTTATTCAATTACTTAAAAACAAAATATATTTATTTGAAAATTATCATATATTTATTGATAAATTAACATAGATAATAAATATTTGATTGTTCATTTCCTACTTGACACAACAAAAGAAGAATTAATTCATAGTAACTATTTCTATCCAGCATTTCATCTTTTGTTTTATTTGAATCATTTGTTGTATTTTTCTAGTTATTTGACATTGATTTTCACCATGTCGAACTCATTGGTCATCTTCACAAACAAGTTATCTTCATCACTTCAGTTCTTTTTCACTGTCTTGGTTAGTATTCTGTTTCTATTATTTTTTTTTACAGTTACAAAATGTCGATAAAATTTGAAGAAGTGGTATATTAGTTCTTTTTTTTTTGATAGTCGATACTAGACTGTATGAACAATCTAAAGCAAAACGGATCAACCGATCCTTTAGCCATTGTAGTTCATCTATCTAATATATAAAGTCTTGAGAGAGTCGCTTCTTTTTATTTCATTTTTGTTTCGTTCCATCCAGACAATCCGATCTCAACACTCATCTTTAAAACAGAGACGTACGCTGCGCGCGAATGTGGTCGCGCCGCCGAAAAAGATTTTTGAAGGTGGCTGCTCCATTTCTGCTTCTTTGATAAAATCTTCGCGCCTTTATCAAACCAGCTTTTAAACTCTGTTGCTAGGAATTTTGCTTAAAAGATAAGAGAAAGTATTTAATCATTGACAGATTCATTCTTTATGAGATGTAGTTAGTTTTATTACTCTTCCCTCACAATGGGCAGTCAGATGACAAACTTTTTTGTTTGAGCTCTAAGTTTTTGCAATCATATTGCGCACAAAAGCTAAATAGTATCCCATATGAATGCACATTAAGTGCGATACAAAATTGATACTTAATTGTTATTAAAATTCATTACTCAGAAAAGTTTTATCAAAAGTATTGAAAATTTTTTCCCTCCTGACCTTTGCTTACTGCCCACAGTGCCCCTGTAAGCTATAAGTCTGTAACTAGACTTGTATTGAGGTCAATTTTTTTTCGCTATTTAATAGAAATATGCATGTTCTTGTAGTTTTTATCTCATTGATTTGTCCTTATTTTGAACAAAGTGAACATCTATTTTTCTCAAAAAATTGTAATCTTGAAGGTGAGCTTCTATTCTGTGAAGATTTAACTCACTTTAATACTCATTTGTCAATTTATAAAGCAAACCTAGATCAATGTTGATCAAAAATTATCCTTATAACAAATCGACCTAACCCAAAACTCAGTGAATTTCATTATGACAAGCATAATATTTAAATCTACCTTCAACTTAAATTTGCGCATATTCAACCACAAAAAAGTTCAAGTGAAAATGAGTATCTTATAAGTAATATATGTCTAGTTATATCTTACCTAATTAACTATACTTTCGTGATATTTTCAACTTTATATTGCTGTTCATACATAAATGTACCAAAATGAAACACTATTTTCTAAGAAATAAAATAGCGCAACAACTGTAACAAAAAATTGGCAAAAAAAATTTTCCCTAGTTATACCCTTAGGCGCGGCCGCCCAGCATCCGCACTCATTGGATAAGGAGGATCGGCCGTGGTCGCCCTGCTGGTCAAAAAGACTTTAGTCCGATGACCGCTTCCGCCACGTTTCTTAGGGGCGATGCACATCTCTGCTTCAAACATAATATTCGCACTAAGACATCCCAGATTTTATTGCTAGACAGTATCATACTTTATTAATCTGACTCCCATTTAATTAGCATTACTTATTATTATTAATGACATTCTTGAAATATTACCTTGTACACTAGTAGCCTTCTAAATTTAGTATGGTGTATAACAGTTCCTACGTTAGACTTCCTTGTTTTTTGATAGAAACCTTCCTATGGATTAAATTGAAATGTTATAGAACTTTTTTATTATGATAAAATTTTAATTTGATAACAGATTTTTATTAAATAAAATATTAAAAAAATGGAAAACGATTATTCAACATTGGTTGATCAAACATTGAAACACTGTGAAGAATTATTTAAAGTGAGAATGATTGTTGCATCTGCAACATATTTATTTCTTCTTTTTTATTTTTTAGAATAATCAATTTAATGAAATTATTGATTGTCTTTATACAATTGAGAATGAAACTAGAGTAGTAAGTAGTAGAAAAAAAAACAAGAAAATCTTCTTATTATTTGATTTGTCTTCTAAACTTTTTAGTCAGGAGATATTATTTCAAATGGTCGAATAATATTAGCTATTGTTGAATATTGTTATAAATCTCAACAGTGGAATTTACTTATGGAAAATATTATTCGTTTTACACAAATGCCAGATCAATCACCAGAAACTGTAATGAAATCGGTTCAATATCTCAAATCAATTATCGAAGAAATGGATAATATCGATGTTAAACATACATTAATTGAAACATTACAAACTGTAAGAACACTTAAGCTCTTCATCGTCCTTTATTTTGAGAAAATGACCAAATAATTGACTTTGAAAAATTTTTCAAGGGAGTCGAAGAAAAGGTGTTAAGTTAAATAGAAAATCTTATTTTATCATTTGATATAAAATTTGTATATGAATTAATATGTCATTTAGAAGTAGATGAAAGAGTTAAAGAAATAATCTACAGAAATCTTTTTCTAATTGAAAAATGACTTGTTTTCATCTCATATTAAATCTAATAGATTTAAGCAAATACTACAGGCAAAGAAAAAATTTCTGGGACACGTAAAACAATGCAAACCTTCCTCCAAATCGATTTCGATCAAGATACATACAAATTGCATTATATTTTGAGGATATGTTTGGCCTATGATGGAGAAGTTATGGTAAAATTTTTAAGCCCTCTACCATGAGGTTTGACAGAGATATGCACCAAACAAGGGCCAAACATAGCTGATTTTGTAACCCATTTTTCTCTGTCCACTCTCTTTCAATATATTAAATTTTTTTTTTGTTTGAAAGAGCATGTCAGAATGCAGAGTATGACAAAGTCCTTCTTTTAAAGCCCTTACTTTTTAAGCAAAGAAAACGAGAACAAGCTGAATAACTCAAAATTCTTTCAAAAAAGTCGAAAATACCTAGTAGTTTCTCAAAGGTTTTCTAAGTTTTCATGAGTTATTCAACTTGTTCTCGTTTTCTTTGCTTAAAAAGTAAGGGCTTTAAAAGAAGGACTTTGTCATACTCTGCATTCTGACATGCTCTTTCAAACAAAAAAAAATTTAATATATTGAAAGAGAGTGGACAGAGAAAAATGGGTTACAAAATCAGCTATGTTTGGCCCTTGTTTGGTGCATATCTGTATCAAACCTCATGGTAGAGGGCTTAAAAATTTTACCATAACTTCTCCATCATAGGCCAAACATATCCTCAAAATATAATGCAATTTGTATGTATCTTGATCGAAATCGATTTGGAGGAAGGTTTGCATTGTTTTACGTGTCCCAGAAATTTTTTCTTTGCCTGTATATAGTATGTATTTAATTGATTTTTTGGTACAAGTATATGTTTTCCATTAACTAAACTTCATTTCACCGATGTCAATGTAGATGCATTGATCTTATGTCAAGTGAGAATGAATTACTTTAGTTAGGACGTCAAGTTGATCGAACGTTCGATATGAAATATATATGATCGATAGACTACGATGGAAGTCATGGCTTTCTCATTGTTTTGATGAAGTGACTCTTTTTAACAATGCCAAGGTTAAGATGTTAGCTCTTCTATATTGATTTAAACTATAGATACATTTGAAAATTTCTCTTTAACGTTTTTTTTTGTTCAAATTTATTTTATTCTAGACAGTTCTTTGAGTTTTTTTGCATGAAATAATGAAGAAATAAGATCAAAACTTTATTAATTTCATCATCTTCTTTATTTTGTTTTCTATATTTAGATATCGTCATGTTCAATGCAAACCCAAAATGATTCTTTTTCATCTCTCGATGATTCATTACCTTGTCCTCGCCCTCATATTCTTATTGAAGAAATTTCATCATCACCCACTGATGTCATGATTATGAAAAGGGAAGTTTTAAAACAACCATCATCATTTGAAAATGATAATTTTCATGAAATTGGTACATGTAGGTGTTTTTCCTGATAACTTGTGTAAATCTAGTAGAATTAGTAAATTATGAAAAGTCACTTTGAGACCGGTTCTCATGAAGTCGTTTAAAGATGAGTATGAATCTCAAATATCGTTCGACTTGATAATTTTTTTTTATTATGATTATGATCGTGAGTAAGAAGTGATACGATGAGTGATGAAAACTTTTTTGATTAAAATGACTTATTCAGAATATTGTACTGCCTTACCTAGGCATTTTGTACGAGCCTAACTTTCACATCACAGACAGTGAAAATGTAAGTCTCTCTTCATTGATATTTTCTTTTAATGTATAAACGATCGATTTATATTTATCATCTTGTTATAAAAAATAAATACTGAAGTTAAACTTATATACCGAGTTGTGCAATTATCTTGAGTATAAATGAGATCTATTTAAGGCCTCCCGCCTCGAAAATCGATCTCAGCCCAGGTACGTTCAAATGATCTGAAATTTGGAGCATATGTTGAGGCTGAAGTGAGGAGGCTGTGGTAAAAGTTTCAGCTCGATATCACTATGTTTGACAGAGATATGAACCAAACAAGGGTAAAAAATAGCTCATCTTCTGGTGAAGATTTCTCGGCCCAGGCTCATGTTGCATATTTGTTTTTTTTTTATTAGAAAGAGCATGTCAGGATGCGGGTCACCACAAAGCTTTTTTTTAAAATTCTTACTTTTTTAGCGGAGAAAGGGTTCACAAGTTCAATGACTCAAAAAACGCGTCAAAAATGTGTATCCAATTACATAATTGTCTAAATATATAATAAAAAACAAAGCTTAATTAAAAAAAGGACTTTGTGGTGCCCTGCATCTTGACATGCGCTTTCAAACAAAAAAAAATTTAAATACATTGAAAGAGCCTGGACCGATAATTCCTTATCAGAAGATCAAAAAGTTATAAACCGAGAGAAAACGAAAGACACTTTTCGTTTCTTTAAAAATAATAAGCATAGTTTTCAAGGAGAGGTTAACGAAAATTTTGCGAAAAAATGAGATACCAAAGAAAAAACAATAACGTTTATGAAAGAGCAGAAGACGGGCTATCTTCCCATGCATTTATCTCAATTTCAACAATTTTGACGAAAACGGACTATTCTTCTTAGGGGAAAGGGAAGGCCTTAAATATTTGACTAGATTGACTCATTAGGATGTAATTAAACTTTAATTATTTGCGTAATGAATGATATTTATTTTTAGTTCTTGATGAATTAGATCCAACTTTGAATGATTCAATTGGTCTTAAATTAAATCTTATCTTACCTGTGTACAACAAATGGAAAAAACAATTTGATATTGAAGATCATCAACAATATGATTTAATTACATTTATTAAACAACTTAAAGATGAAGAAATTTCAAGTTATCTTACTGGTACTATTGCTGAACAAGCTAAAACATGGGATGATGATCATGGTTATGGGATTATCAATTTAATTCGATATTCAATTATTGATCGATTGGTAAATCAACGACAATATCCTTTACCTACTTTCGATACTTCACATGCAAAACGATGGGTTAAACAAACTTATGAATCGGTAAAAGCTGGTGAATTATCATATAATCGTGACATAGAAATTTATTATGTTAATGATTATATGAAATATGGAGAAGAAACATGTATTCTAAATTCAATGGCAAAATTTCTAAACAAATCAAAAGACGAAGAAATATTCTTCTTTCATGGTACGACGGAAATAGCTGCTCAATCAATTGTATCACGTGGTATTAAATTTCAAAGAAGAAATGCACGTCCTGGTGACTTTGGTTACGGTTTTTATACCACAAACAATTTTTTTCGAGCTAGAAAACATGCTGAAAAACGAGCCAGGAGTGCAGGTGAAGGTATAAGACCAGCTTGTCTTGTATTTGTTATGGCAAAAGATAAATTTAATAGTCATCAAATTGTTCGTCTTCTCTATAAAGAAACACAAGATGAATTCACCAGGCAGTAAGTAATGAATTGTTCTTAATCTTTGATGTTTTTTTTCTTTTTTTTTTTGTAGAGAAATGGATACAAGTTTGATTAATAATAACAATAACATACTTGACTGGTATGTATTTGTGTATAAATGCTTAAATGATGATCCACCAATTCCATTACTCTACGATAAAGACGCAATTATTGGACCAATATCAATAAATTTAGAAGATATTACTAAAGGTTATAAGCCAATTAAAAAACGTGGAACACCAATACCAACTCAAACAGCAATCATTTCAATGAAGCTGGCATATGCCTTATTTGATGATCTAAAAGGCGTCATTATATGGGAAAAAATAGACCAATAATTTCTCATTTATATAAACTTTATTTTTTTTCCGTCGTTTTTTTTTGTTGTAACTTTTCTCATTTCATTGTTGGTTGTTTTTCATTTTTTTGCTTGTATTTCTTCCTTCTTTTGCTTGTCTTTTCCCTTATTTGTTTGTTAACATGTGATGATATTCTTTCCATTGAACGATATAGAAATAGTTCTTTATGATATCAATCAAATGGAACAACTAGAGGTATGAGTGATAAATTTTCTTTTTCTTTTTCAAAATATCATTTTTAGATCTTCAAAATCAATCCTAAATCAAACACAGATGTAAATGATGAAGAATTTCAACCAGAAAATATTGAAGTAAGTGAAAAAATCTTCATGAAACTAATTTTTATTTTTAATTTCAGAACAAAAATTGATCAATAACATGAATAAGAACGTTTATCTCGTTATGAATTATTATATTAAATAAATTTTGATCGTTGTTGATCTCGTCCATTATATGGTTCTATGGTGCTTTATCATAAATTAAATTAGCTATGCGTCAATGTCATCGTTTAAATTGAACAACATTTAGTTGATATGCATTATGTCAATTAGTACATCAATCATTAACTACAACTCGAGTTTATATGTCAACAACAGATATTCTTCGAATATTAATTAAATCGAATAATGATAGATTAAATGAATATCAAAATACATTTGATCGGTAAATAAAAAAAAATCTAAATAATCGAATTTTTATATTTGATTTGTATTTAGATTTATTATATGTATTACATGTGTATTAGAATCACCAATTGATTTATATCAATTAAATGGAATTTGTTTATTAGATAAAAACAATTTAAGAAAAACCATTAATTGAAGTCTTATTATCCAGTTATTTTGATATTCTTTCATCAATGTTCTTTCATTAACAAAATGAAATAAAATACGTTTTTACAATGTCTTCAACGAAGTTTAATTCAATACGATTGTGGAGAATTATAATAGAATATATTTGATTTCCTCTATCAAAAGGTATGAGAATAATCTAAAGTTTAGACATTTTTCTTTTTATAATGGATGTTATATTCTTGATTTTTCTTTTAGCACTTGCTGATATAACAAATATGTCCAAATCCGATATAAATATTCTTGTATGATGTTCGTTATTCAATCGATCTAATTTATTACTTAATACTCAACCATCTTCGTTATTAACAAATACTCTAAATAAATCAAAACAAATATCAAATAATAAAATTTTTCCATCTAATATTCCAACATGATTACCATCACAAGCTAATATCAAAGCTTGTCAATTATATGTTAATAATAATAATACAACAACTACAGCACTATCAAATTCATCAAATACAAATATTATTGTTCTAGCATCAACACCAATATCATCATATCTTGTTAAAATAGAAGAAATACTTTCAAAAGATAATTTTCAAGGTTTACTTGAAATTGATAATAGTGATTGGCTTATATCCGAAGATTATAAAGTATTAGATACTATTCAGAATATTTAACAGTTATCTTTATCATCAATGTCATTTTCAGGTACATCAAATTCAAATAAATCTCAATCAATCTTACTAAATTTATCTTTACCATCATCATTATTATTACCGTCAACAATAACATGATTATCATCAATTGTTAATGTTACAACAAATGCATTGACACAAAATTGGGATTTTATTTTTTGATATTGTTAATCGTTATTCACATGTATTACGAATATCAAAACAATGTAAACATCGTTTTGAACAAGTTACTGGATGATGTGAGAAAGTTCGTGTTGTTTATGATTTAATTAAAAAAAGAGAAACATGTTATTAAAGGAACTATAAAAGTAAAATAATCACAAAAAGAAAGAAACCTTTTTATGTATAAATTAATTATTTTCTTTTTTAAGATGTCGGATGATAATTGGCAAATGTTACGTACAAATCAATTATTTACTCATGATAATTGTCAAAAATTATTACAAATTCATCATCAAAAATTTGTAACTATTTTACAATTTGAGCAACAATTATCACCAATGATTTATTTAAATAAATTTAAACAAATACAAATAGATCAAGCTGCATATCATCAAATGGGAGGTTTAAAACAAGATTCATTTCTACAAGAAAATATTATATTAACATAAAAAATAAGAATCTTTATTTATACTTTATTTTTATTTAAAAAAGATATTAATTTTGATATACCATTAACACCAAGTGATGTATCATATCAACGAATAGAACTAGAAAAAGAATTGAAACAGCAGCAGTAACAACAACAACAACAAATTCTAACAACACCAAATAATATTGATACTATAAAACAACAAACACCTCCTACTAATACAATATCAATATCAACAATTAATCCTTGAGTAAATTTAGTTTTATTTTCTATACTTTTAATTAATTATTTTATTTAAATTCGTACAACATTATTAAATACCATTGCATCAATAAGAGTTAGTTTATCCCCTTCAACTTCTCTATCACTTATTCTTGCATATTCACCATTAAATCCTCCATCTGTTCCACGTTCTGTTTCTAGTAATATTATTGTACTAAATAATAATCATCAAAATATGAATCCAATTCGTTCTCAAAGTAATATAATATCATCTCGAACTAATGTATGTATCAACAACAAAGAATACATATTTTATTTAAATAAAATATTTTTATTTTCAATTCTATAGTTACCATCTTCAACTCCAACATCAATTAATCCAATTCCTTCATCAAATCAACCAGGTATTCCAATAGCTACTACATATTATATCTGAACAAAGACAAGTACAAGTTTTACCATCGAATACTACTTGAACAAATGAAACAAATCAAGTATAACAAAAACAAGTTGGAAAAGATTAAATAATATTTCTTTTTTTCTAATTGTATTTGATTCTTTTTCTTTTTTATTCGTAGTTCAAATTTCGTCTTATGAATACCATCATGTACGAGCTATTTTTAATCAACAACAAATCCATCACCAATACCAACGAATTTTCAAATTCAAACATAAAATTGTCAATGAAAATAAGCTCAAATATGTATTCATTTATTTGATTTCTATAAAAATCGAATATCTCTATTTTAGACAGCTGCTGCATTAGCTATTTTCAAAGTTTGTTCACAACTTCCACCTTCTCCTAAGTCTCAACAACAACAATTGCTATCAACAATTCCACCTACACTATCAATGACACTAGCTCAAGTCAATTGTATATATATATATATAGTACCGGACAAAAGTAGGTATCCCCCTGATCTCAGTCAATAGAGCTGAAACTTACAAGAAAGGTAGCTCTACAGGTCCTTCTTGTTCTCTAAAATTTTCAGACTTATATCTTCTACCAGGGGGAAATGGCACTGTGTTCAAATTGTCGAAGTTGGCACAGGTCCAAATATTCGAGTACTGGGGCAATTGGCCTTATCTTTTGAGCATATAACCATCACATAAGGGACTAGATTTTCGGCAAAAATAATCTTCAACTTTCACTATGGAACACGAAATACAAGACAAAAACTTTATAGTTAGTTTTCTACCGTCATACCCATTGAAAAAAAGTTGGATTGTATAAGATTTTATCGGATTTCAATCTGATTTTTCTGCACCAAAATCAAAATTACAATTGATTGAAATCGTTCCAAATCAACAATAATTTGATTTTTAATCAAAAATAATTCTCGAAATCTAGTATAATTATAATTGTAATCAGAAAATATGTGATTTTAATCAAAAATTCTACTTAATTTAGGCGATTATTTTTTAATCAAAACTGATCCTCTGAATCAAATAGAATTTTGATTAGAATCGCACATTTTTTGATGAAAATTAAAATTATACTAGATTTCGAGAATTATTTTTGATTAAAAATCAAATTATTGTTGATTTGGAAAGATTTCAATCAATTGTAATTTTGATTTTGATGCAGAAAAATCGGATTGAAATCCGATAAAATCTTATATAATCTTACTTTTTTTCAATGGGTAATTCTAACAATAATAGGGACAAACATATTGATGATAAAGATAAGTATTAATATTTCCTTTCATTTTGATTCTCACTCCTATCATTACCACTACTGAGAATCATTATGAAAACTATCAAAACACTTCGTAACGTTTAACCGAATGGATAAAAACAATCTGACTCTTCCAGAAAAGAATAACTTTATCGCAATATGCTTTTTTTATCATAGTGTTTAAAATACGATCAAACCACTTCATAATGATGGTAGAAAACTGACTATAAAAGTTTTTGCCTTCTATTTCGTGTTCCATAGTTAAAGTTGAAGATTTTTTTCGCCAAAAATCTAGTCCCTTATGTGATGGTTATATGCTCAAAAGATAAGGCCAATCGCCCCAGTATTCGAATATCTAGACGTATGCCAACTTCGACAACTTGAGCGCAGTGCCATTTCCCTCTGGTAGAAGATATAAGTCTGAAAATTTCAGAGAACAATAAGAACCTGTAGAGCTACCTTTCTTGTAAGTTTCGACTCAATCGGTTCGACCATCGCTGAATTCTCATGAAGCTCAATAAGATGGGACGGTTTTTCTGAACACCTATCCTTACAGTAAAATGGTCCTAGTTCTGCAATAGCTGCATGAACTTCAATGAAATTTTCAACAAAGATAGCAAATATAAAGGGCTACAAAATGATGTGTCTCCGAGCTCCAAATATTTTACCATTCTGGAATTATGAGTTTCACAAATGAGATGAACCGAACTCATCCGAACTCTCTTATAAGTCACGATGCCAGGGTGGGATTTCGGTGGCAACCTACACTCACCAAGAACTATCAGCGCTCTAGTTTTCAAGCGCATCAGCTCTTCTATTAATTGAGATCAGGGATAATATCTACTTGTGTCCGGTTCTGTGCTGCATATACTCAATAATAATATATTTACATATTCTATTCTTCTTTTTTTCTTCAGCCTCATCTATCGCTTTCAGTTGTTGCTATTCGTTCAATGCAAAATTCATCGACATCTGTTGCTCTATCAGTTTCATCATTTCCAATATCACCATTAAATCTTCTCTTCCTAAATCTAATATTACCTTCAACTAAGTCAAGTTTTCTTCCATTGATCGTGACCATTATGAATATTATTTAGATAAATTAACAACAACAAACACAACTAATAATCTTACTCAACAATTACAAACTGCAATTGTCCTTTTATGAAATCAAATACAAATAACATCTCAATCACAACAAATATCGCCATAAATTCGGCAATTATTTACAAATGTTAATAATACTTCACAACAAATAACTAATACACAAAGGTTAGTTGAAGCTGCTCAATATTTACCAAGTAATAAAAGTATAAAAACCATTTCTCTATATATCATTTACTTTTCTTTAATATAGATTCAACAAATAATTGTTTCTCGTACAACATCTCTTCCTGATCAAGTTCGTAATGTTCATGTACTTATATTTACACGTGGAACAAACACAACAACAGATATAGCTGATACAACAATAGGAAATACTCGAGAAACTTCCATACAATCAACAAATATAACTAATAACCATTCAAATTCATCAACGTCATCACTTCCACATTCAACAATTAATGTTGATCAAGATATTTCATCTGATTTGTCTGCTCAATTACATCATATTAAATCATTTAATGTAACAAATATGGATTCAAATGATACAACACAAATACCGTGCGTTGTGCTTCTACCAGCACGAACAATATCTAATTCATCAACATCATCAGAAAATTCAATATTAAAAACAAAATCCTCATCATTAATTGATCTGATAATAACAACACTTGACTATATAACAAAGATACATTTCAAGCTAATATTCTATTTCAATTACCATCAACAACAACAAATTTGTCTGATTCAATTTGCCAATATTTAATATAACATTTAAATTTAATATCATCAAATCTAAATCAACGCGTTCAATCACAAACAATTATTTCAAATATAACAAATTTAATATCTATTCATCGTCTTCTTTAGCAATATCAAGTACATGCTGCTACAGAAACTGCACTTAATCCTTCAACGTCAACAACACAAGTATCATCTGAACAATTAAATAATGAACAAATATCATCATCATGATCATCTTCCTCTTCTTCTTCTACAACTTGATAATTGGTTGTTTTGTTTTTTTCTATATCTTCTATGTACAATTAGTTATGCTTTACCGTTTATTTTCCTTTTTTCTCCTAGTTAAATACAAAGCAAGAGAAAACTATTTTTTTTGTTGTAAATGCTAGAGGACGTGTCGTTCACCTTTCTATATATATATTTTGTTGCAAAAGCTTTCAAGAAGATAGAAAAAAATCTCAGGGATACATATATACGTTTTCATTTATTTGTTTTTTTTTCCTAAGGAGCTCAACAAATAAAAACAAAACTTAATAAATTTTTTCTCTTTGATTATTATTAGATTAAAAATGAACATAAATTAATAGAATATTTATTTTCATCAGAAAAGAAAAAAGTTATACATGAAAGTTTGAATGATAAACAAAACTATGATGCACGTTTATTGGCACTTCTATCATCAGTTAAGGTAATTTCTCTTAGTATCAGAACAATTCCTTGAACATCCTTATTCAACCGCATTTATCGTATATCCAGTTTAAAGTTTGACTCAAATCGACTTTGATCAATTGGTGAAGACAAAAGGTAGTTTGTTATCTTTTAACAACTTCTTGTCAACAAGTCTTGATCGAAGAGTATCTCTTGCTTTTGCTGAGAGTATTCAATATAAACCTGATATGATAAGTGTTCTCTTTTAAATACAAATCGATCCATTGATACTAACCACGTCTTTCGCAGACATTGGCCATGTCAGTTATTTTCAACGGGAAGAAGAAATTCTCTCGTTTACGCATTCCATATTTCGTATTGGAAATATTAAACAAATGGACAACAACAATAATCGCCTTTGACAGATAGAATTACTGTTGACTAGTGATAATGATCCACAACCACATGCTCTAACTAAATATATACGAAAAGAGACATTTACACATAAAAAAGGATGACATCGATTAAATAACTTACTCGTTAAAGTCGGACTGTTTGATAAGGTTCAACAAGTGTTTGAAATCATGCTTGTACAGAAACTGTATGATCATGAATAACAAAGTATTTATCATATGCTCGAAATGACCAAGAATGACCAAGGAGAATATATACAAGCAATTACATATTATGAAAAAACACTTTAAATCTATCAAAAAACTCTTCTTCAAAATCATCCTCTTTTGGCTACTTCTTACAATAACATCGGTTTGGTGTATGACAAGATGGATGAGTACTCAAAAGCACTTGAAATTCGACAAAAAAAGTCTCCTTCCAAATCATCTTGATTGAGCAGTCATCCTATTCCGCGATGTTGCACATTTCGGAATCAGTTCCACCAATTCCAGAATTCCCTCTGCTCACAAACATATTCAATTTCGGAATTGAAGGACATAATTCCCGTAATTCCGGAATGCACTCAGCCTAATTCCGTGCTATATCTAGGAATTCCTTGTAATTCCGGAATTACATCATCTATTCATATTGAACGTTCTTATACACACTACTTGATCATTCGATTCCGTCACGGAATTCCAAAATCACTAAAAAGCGGAATTGGTAGGAGCTTCATAATTTTGGAATCGCATCAGCTATTGATATCGAAGCTTCTCGTATGCGTCTTTTGGTCATTCCATTCCGTTTACAACTTTGCAAATTCTCAACTATTCTATTTTTCAATTTTACATTTATTTAACTATTCAAGTATTGACTCTGCCTTAAGGCGCCACGGAGGACACGAAGTGGGGATCTGGATGGGGGTGCCACGGAGAGAAAGAGGCGGGGCTCTGGATGAGGATGCCACGAAGAAAAGGTGCGGAAACCTGCGGGAGCATGGCTTAGAGAAGAGAGGAGTTCACTTGCTTGTGAGTGACAGTCGTGACCCTGTATGGCGCTGCACTGATGTGCAAGGAAAGGATGCCTGGATGTGGGTATATAAACGCTGATGAACACAGCTTCTCGCTTGCGTATCAAGTAGTGGCTGCGCTGACTCTTCACTCCCGCAGTATTACGAACAACCTAGCCGATATTTGAGTACTTGAAAACCTAAATTGTATAAAACTAGCAAACTAGAATAGTTCAGAATTTCAATCGTGGAATAATTTCACACCTGCATGGTTGAACAATGAAATATGTGAATAATTCAACAGTAGAAGCAACTTCAACGATTCAGCTATTTAATTATTGCATTTTTCGAACCTTGAATAGTTGAAAACTGAAATAATTCAATAATTCAATACAACTTTAGAGTTTTACAGTCTTGTTTTGTCGGAAAATCCATATGATAACCTGAACAGACATCTAAGCATAAACAAGTTACAACCAAATTTCGGAGTCGAACAGAATTGGTAGGAATTCCATCTAATTCCTGTTTGACGCAATTCCGGAATTCCGTTCGGGAATTCAGCTGATCTGACCGAATGATATCTAAACATAAACAAGCTACAGCTATATTCTAGAACTGGAGGGAATCGGATTAAGTAGCTACATATAGCGACATGCTTGACTTTTCGAATTCCGGAATTGAATAGAATTTGTATGAGATGGGATTCCGGAATCGGTGGAACGGATTCCGGGGGCGGAATCGATTCCGCAATATGCAACATCGCAGAATAGGATGCATTCTCTCTTGATTTGGCTGCTTCTTACAATAATATTGGTAGTGTGTATTTCAAGATGACTGACTATTCAAAAACATTTTCTTTTTTCGAACGTGCTCTAGAAATTCAACAACGTTCACTATGTGCAAATCATCTAAGTCTTTAAAGTGTTCGAGAAAATATTAAAATTGCAAGAGAGAAACTGTAATTGAAATTGTTTTTCTGTGAAAATAAAGTTTTTAAAAAGAGAGTGTCTTTTTTGTATATTGTAATGGATACATGCGCGTGCATATAGAGAAACTGCGAAGTTAAAAGAACACAAAGTAACTATGCCCCGGGTAAAGTAACTAATACATGTACACATGAATGCACATCTTTAGTAATGGCCTTACGGTATTTTATGAGTTTCTCAACAAGGAGAATTTCTTTGAAGTGGATAAAAGAGAGCCATCTGACAAGCTTCAAAAAAGAATAACAAATTTCTTTGTTAATATAATGAATTCTTGTTACATTGGAGCAGAAACAATAATTGATTACATTAACAAAGAAACGAAGGGAAAAAGCTCATCGATTGAGTCAATTATTTGTATACATATTGAATAACTGTGAAATATGGAAGAGACGAAAATAAGTGATTCAATATAGACACAAATAATTGACTCAATCAATGATACATAGATATATGAATATTATTTAACATAAGATGTGTTTAAATAATGTTGAATAAGAAAGAGCATTAGAATTAATTGGTTTTATTTGTTTTACATATATAATAATGTGTTGATCAATTATCCACTTCTATAACTGAACATTTGTCAAGGTCAGATAAAAATAAAATAAAATAAAAGGTTAGATGATTAATTGAATGACATTTGAATCTGTTCATTTATTATCGAAATAATCCCTTCCGAGGAACATTGTTAAAAACATTTTAGAATGTGTAACAATGTCGTCTACGCAGAAATCAATATTTTTCGAGATTTTGGTGGTCTCATAGAACGTAGAATGAAAGAAAAATTCATCACGACTGTCTATTAAGAGGTGCAGCAGGATTTGTAAAACTCGTGATTTTTTAAGTGTCATTTCTTATTTTAAAGTTTGTCTGTTCATAGTTATAACGCAAAATTTTTCTTTTTTCGAGTAGCATTACTAAACATAATGACAAATTATTTAATGAAACTGTTCGGTAAATTTTCAAGCGATCTACTAATACTTAATGACAACATAAAGGAAATATTCCTTGGAAGGAACATTCGACCTTAGCGGATCAAAAATTTTAAGCAACCTTTATATTGAAAAAAAAAGAGTGGTTAAACTTCAATAAATTGTAAAATATTGGTTGAAAGCGCGTTTTTCAATTATAACGAACAAATCAATACAATAAATTCAAAGGAAAAACCTTTTTCACAGAAATTAAGAATAAGAAAAAATGTGATCCGTTAAAACCGAATGTCCCTTCTAAGAGACATTTTGTATCTATAGAATAAAAATGTCAAGAAAATCCATTCGACTTTTTAGGATTAGCTCTTTACTGTCTAACGGATCATTCTTGATCCATTCACAGAATGATTACAGAAAATAAAGAAAGCATCGAATTCAAAAACTTTAAAAGCAATTTTTGTAATAAAATCCAGCATCCATCGATTTATGAAAGCAATGTTTCTTTACATTGCTCTGCCTTCGAAATATACGATTTACAAGATCGATAATTTAAAAAAAATCAAAAAAATTTAAATTTTTTTCGAAATGATGTTGTACCTACTCTAGTGAAGGTATCCATAGGCGCGAGTATTCAAAAGTGCTCACGCTAGAAAAATGCGATACGTAATGCTATTTAATTTCTGTGTGCTCTGCTAGTCTATGTGAAATAGTCGTATACATTAGTTTTGCTTAGTAGAATTGTATTACATCGATTTTTATTTAATATTAAAATACTGAAAAAATCCAATGACGTACAATGAAAACTACAGGTTTGGTATAAACTTGGTATATTTTACCACAAAATAATATAGACATAGAAATATTCATCATTACTGAAGAGAATCAAATATTTTATTTAGTTTTTTTTGAAATAAAAATGTGATTTTATTTATTCTTTTTCTTTTCTCTTTCTCAAAATTAATGAAATTATATTTCATCATATGAAAATGAAGAAAATACTCAACTATCTCTTCTAATAATGGTCATTTATTATGTATATATTAAAGAATAAGAGTTTAGTAAAATACAGTCAACGAGAAACATTACACAAATATTTTAAAATTTGTAACTATCTACGTTTATCTAAACTAAAGAAATAAAATAAAAGCTAATCTTCATTAACATATTTCAAAAAATTTAATTTTATCGAAGAAATAAACAGATGAAAATGAAAAATTCATTTTCTTTTTTATAATAAAGCCACCATTTGTCTTAATTAATCGTCGAAATTGACTCACTAAAAAGGAATAGATGAGAAAATAAATTATTTATGAAAACAAATTTTGTTCTATTTATTGTATCATTTACTTTTATTAAATAATCTAAATTCATTTTTGTGCATCCTGGTGTAGAAATATCTTGACAAATATTTGACGAAAAAACAAGAATAAGTGTTTACTATTGAATTAAATTCTTTTCGAAAGTTTCTCAATAGGTTGTTGAATAAAACATAGCAAGTTATTAAATAGATTATGGTTCAATATAGAAGGAATCTCGTAAATCATGCATAGATTTTTTGTAAACATTATTACATTAGAAGTTGAAAAAATCTTTGTCATCAATTAAAGCTCTTCTTTCATCATATTATTACTCAAAGATAAACGGTCAAAAAAAGTGAGCTCGAATCGTCGTAGGCTCAAAATTTCGAGCTCACCTCACACCAGTCCACAGTTTACCAAGAAAATCAGTCCAGACTTTTCCTCCAATATAGGTTTACCCTAAAATTAATTAGACATTGCTAAGTATATCGCTAATTACAGCAAATTAGCATCAGTGATCAACAATATCTTTCAAATTACTTCCAGTCATTAATGAAAGCGTTAATTATTTCCGGAAATTAATGAGATACTTCTAATGAATTACCCGAATCCACCGAACCACTTCTGAAATCTAATGAAATTGCCCTACATATTTCTGCCAATGAGGATGAAGACGATAAGTACTAAATTAATTAGTGCTAATTAAGCATAGTACTCAGCTAATTAGTGCTAATTGAACACAGCACTCAAATAATTAACACTAATTAGGCCGCGTACTCAATTAATTAGTGCTAATTAGCTGAGTACTATGGTCAATCAGCGCTAATTAGCTGGATTTTGTACCTACTTAGTGCTAATTAACTGAGTGCTGTGCTCAATTAGCGCTAATTAGCTGGATATTGTACCTAATTAGTGCTAATTAGCTGAGTACTATGTGTAATAAGCACTAATTAGTTGAGCACTGTGATTAATTTAGCACTATGCTTAATTGATGGTTATTGGTAGAATATTGTGGAACTAGTTATTTGGTAGCCAGTAATGGCATTATGGACTTCGAAATAATGGTAAAATATGGATGCGTAAGTCAGCTCGAAATTTAGAGTTTACGTGTCGAGCTCACTTTTTTTGACCAAGATAAACCGAAGTGCTTTCAAAAAACGCGTACGAGAAATATATGTATTGTTAATAATAGCTTCAATTTTCTTTTATTAGTCAAATAAAAATGTCTAAATGCTATTTTTGTCTAATAAATACTATAATAATAGAGAAAATAAATCCTATTTTCCGTCTCACTTCACTCCTCTCCTCTTTCTAATCATCAATAGAATAAGCAAACTAATATGAACATCGAGTAGTGTGTATGGCCGATCCGATCATACCATTATCATATTCGAGAGAGACTAATATTTTATTTGTCTGATTATTTTATTAGTAGTTCTTATGGAATGGTTTCAGAGATGAAGGGTTAATCTTTGTTTTTATTTTGTTTAAAATAATATACACTGGTGAGATTACTCTATGAAATTATCTTTGAAGACGTTATATGTATATTTAAAATTCTATTGGATATTATATATTAAGCTTGTTCTTAGTAATGAACAACAAATTTTGCAAGATAGTATTAAGATTTATAGAAAAGGTTGAAATTTTTCGAATAATGTGTCAAATAAAATTTACATTGAAAAATTTCTTGAACATTTCATTTGATTATAATAGCATAAATTTTGAAATAAATAACTACGAAGAAAACTCTATTAGAAATAATAGAAAGAAAAATTAAAGTTCTTTTCTGCGATTTAACATAAATCGAAAGTATATTTATTGTTAAATAATCGAATTTATTCATCTAATTCGGTGTTTCCACAAATTTTAATTAACTTAAAAATATTTATTAATTAAACACTTTTCTGTATTTATTAGTTTAGAAAAACGAAACAGTGTTAAATAAATGTGTATAATCTTATCAGTAGCTCCGACTTTTTTCAACTAATACTTGAACCAACAGTTGTCTCGATAAAATAAACAACTGTCCTGAGTGCACAATTGAATTTCGAGTCGAATATCTATCTCAAAAACTCAAAAGAAAACTTCGTTCAGGGCCGGATAAAAAAAGAAAAACTACCTTTTTTACTCAAAAAATCGCAATAAAATGAATAATTTCAAGAAAAACTCAACGTATTACTATTCCTGGCAAAACAAATCAGAGTTCCCAATAGATAATTAAATTCCACGATGAGAGGTGCTCTTCGTTTATTTCCCAATATTCTCAAAAAAATCAAATAGTTCTCATTGAAAGATTTTCACAATTCGGACATGGAAATATTCGAAAAAAAATGCCGTCCTAACCAAATAAATTTTATATCGATTGAAAGTCTTGGTTTATTCTTTAAAAAATAATCAACATCTTAAAAAACATCAAATACTTCTCGACGAAAGATCTTCAGATATCATACTATAGAAATATTCATAAACAAAGCATATTCTTCTCAAACAAATGCTTGTCATAGAAAGAGAATTATATTTTATATCAATTGGAACTCTTAGTTTATTCTTTTAAAATGATCACCATCTTGAAAAAAAATCAAATAATTATTATTGAAAAGTTTCCAGAGACTCTATCCTCAAAGAATTCATACAGAAAGATGTTTTCATATACAAGTGTCGCTGAATAAAAAACTAAATTGTACTTCAATTGATAATATTTAGTTAGTTTTTAAAAGCTAATAAAGGATTACAGAAGCATAAAATAGCTATGAAAAAGATATCTTCGGAAGATAGACATTCATATAATAAGAATAATCTTTTTAAATTCTACAAGTATTCATATAGAAAGTAGAAGTACTTTAATAATTCGTATGAAGATTTTACGAGTAAATTTAGTTTTAGGTGAGGTATCCGAGATTGTTGTTAGTTGAACAGTTAGTGAATGTTGCAAACGAATGGAAAATTTAGTTAAAATTGTAATTAAAGTTTTTTATTAAATAGATTTGTAAAGTTCTTATTTTTGTATAAGTATATGAACTATAGAATTTGTTTGTTAAAGTGATTTTATTTTTCTGTGAATATTGAAGAAAAGATCTTCACTATTTTTATTTTTAGGTCGGAGACATCAACCTACAGTAGTTGAATTTCTCTCTCTATATGAAAAAAAACCTATGAATGTCGACTGTTTTCAAATGTTTCAATGTGTAGAAGAATATGTTTTGTGTCTATATAGAATAAATCTATTGAAATAATTAATATATTTAGATGAGACACACTTCACCCGAGAGCAAAGTTCAAGAAAAAAAAGGAAAAGTAACTGAACATTTTTTGTTCATTGACTTGAAATCGAATGTAAAGAGTGATTTTCTCTTTTGGATGTCGATAGAAATTTGAGAAGATTTTGAGTGGAGCGATGATGAAAAAGGAAAAAATGATTTTGTAGAAGCAACAAGCAATTAAGTTAGATAACTATTTTTTTAGTGTGCGCTAAAATTCTAGTGAATAATGTCGAGCAGAGGTAGATGGAGTCGTAGTATGAAATTGGCTTTATAAAATAATTATATCGAACTAAATAAATATTTTTGTTGAGAGGATTTCAAATCGTAATCAATAATTTCTAGTTTCGAATAAATTTATAAAAAAAAACATTTCATATGTAAATAGTAGACAAAATGGAGCACGATGTTCGATAAATCATTCACAAGCTCAGATTGAATTCATTAATTAACAGCTAATTAGAACTTTAGTTATAAATAAAGATATTCCTATAAAAAAATCAATATTGATATTTGCTCAGTCGAACTCTTATAGTCAAATAAAAGAGCAGTTTTTACCATAGTATTGAATATGTGATAATCTAACCCATTGTTGTGTATATTACTCTCTTTTAATATTAATGCAAAGGTACAGGGTCTATGACCCGCACTGCTGGCCTGGTAGCATATTCAGATTAGTATATTATACACAATTAAGAATTGTATAGTACTAAAATCAAAAGAACTTATGAATATATATTTATTGAAGTGAAGAATTTTCTTTACTCTTTCGAATATTTTCGAGATTTTTTGGAAATAAAAGAGGAGCATCGTTCGGTATGGAACTTAATTGCTTATTGGGGACTCTGATTTGCTTTGGCTGGACAGGTGTGATGTTGAATATTTCTTGAAATTATGCATTTTATCACGAATTTTTGGATGAAAAAAGTAGTTTTTGTTTTTTTACACGGCCTTGAATGATTTTTTTTTGAGTTTTTGAGATGGCTAGTTGATTGGAAACTGAATTCTGCACTGAAAACAGTTGTTTATTTTATCGGGAAAATTGTTGATTCGAATTTTACTTGAAAGAACTTGAACCTGCTGATAACTTTGTAGACATGTCCGAAAAATCTTATTTCATCCTCTTTTCACGTCAATTTCTTTTTCATAATTGTAATATCAAGTAAAAAGATACCGACTCACTACTATGAATACATGTGATACAAAAACACAATCGTCTTCTTCTTTAATTAAATTTAGAATTTTTTCTCATAATGAGACTTTCACAGTTATTGATAATATCTTTTATAGACAATAAACTTTCAAAATTCAATCAACTCGATCGTAATACTCTTAGAATCAGATTTGATTCGCGATCGTACACTAACAGCATACCAAATTATATCTCCATAGGTGTAACTTGTGGCTAATTTATCTAAAACAAAATTTTCGGACTTTTTACAAGTCCGAGTAACAAAAGCGTAAAATCATAGATCTCCTTCACAAATACAACATCCTCAAACTAAATAAATCTTCTAAATTAGTAACAAAAATCCTGGTACAATGTCATGATGTTAATAACATTGAAAACAGCTTTCTAACACCGTTGGACCGGAGGCTATGCACCTAGAACTTTTATTACAGACCATTACAGAATAGAAGTTCTACCTTTTTATGATTGCGACACATCAGTCGTAGGTTTTCAGCCGTAATGGACACATCTGTAGTGTATAAATAATAATTGATCGAAATAAAACATCATGACATGTCTGGAAGTTTGAACAATGCAGTAAGAAATAATGTTTATATACCTGCAATAATATTTATTGAATTTCTCTCAAAGCTAAATCGTTATTTATATCTCGATGATTATCAACTTTCGCAATGCAATATTTTTTAAATTTTTTTATGAATAGAAAAGTTTATTGAGACGAAAAAAAATAATTAAAAAAAATGACGAATAAATAATTTTAAAAGACAAAGGCGAGAATAATATGTAAAAAAAGTAAAATTGTTCGTAGTATTGAATCTCATCAAGTTGGTTCGATGTAGTTTTTTATCTAAAATCTATAAAAGATTTATCATGAAAATAATAAACACCTGTAATCAATAGTTAAATGACTGACTTTTTCCATTTAGGTTGACAAATTATTCAAATACTTTGGTTACTCAAAATTAAATATATAACTAAACTACCAATATGATATTAACATATAAAATATGTTCATCATGTGACTCAAACAAATCGAAATTATTTCAGATTGAAGACAATGACAAAAATGACTTGGAATTAAAAGAATTCGATTCCAATCATTCGCTCATATAGTGAACGCATAAATAAATAGTCGTTTACAATATCAAATTTAAGGAAAAAATTGATTTGTTCTCAATAGTGTAATAATGTCGTTCACATATTTTCACTGTTTCGAATAAAAAAAAATAAAATATCTTTCGATGAGAAATCATTTAAAGATTAACTTATACGAAAGAAATTGTATTCACATATGTTTTATTCATATATATTTGATTTTACGAGAAAATAACAGTTTCAAAATATTCAACATTCGAAGTCACATAAGAATTGAGATATTTATACCAAAGTTTTGTTCACACATATTCATCATATAGAAAATAAATGTCGCGATCACTCGAAAGAAAATATCATATCATAAATCATATTACTTTAACAAAGTTATATTAATATATTTTATAGCCATATTTAAATAAACATCTTTATTTTATTTCGGTCAAATATATAAGGAACAATGATCCATGTTGATTACTATGTTGTTTATATCTTTTAGCCATTTTGATGCATAAAATTGCAAATGGTTTTAATCGAATATTGTATATTATATTATTTGTACTAAGTAAAAACATATTTAAATATGTTACTCTTTCATATATTATATTCAGTATTTAAACGAATAAGATAGGAAGGAAAATACGAAATATTTTTATTATAAATATACTCAAATATTTAAATAATTGAAAATGAAGATTTAAACTTGATACAGATCGAATGAGAACTATAACATGCATAATATTAAGAATGATTACTTTTAAATATTTCAATTAATTTAAAATAAATAAGTAGAAATTATTTTTATATCAATGTCATATAAAATATGAATTATTGTCAGTGAAATACTGTTCACGTATTGTCATTTATTCTAGGAAAATATTTCTTCATAAGTTGAGATGAAGAAGATCTATGAGAACTAATCTTTTATATTAAAATACAACTTAAGTGTTATGCTCTTTCTAAAACAAATTATTTTGTGTTAGTTCTATTTGAATATAAAATAGTAAATGCATTGTATCAATAATAATTCTACTCAAATATTCCGATTGCCTTTTTGATTAAAATAAAATCAATGAATTTTAATTTATGTCAAGTAATTAAATGAATGATTTCTACCAAAATTCTATTTAAATATTCATATAATTGGAAATAAAACTTTGATTTTGATAATAATTATATATTACACAAAAAAAAATTTTATATACAAATGTTTTATTCATCAATATTATTTATTTTTCAGATTTGATTTTGAGGTAACAATGATATTAAAATATCTAATAAGAAATGAATATTTTCAAGGATTTCTTTATTCAATTATGTTAATCAGTTTTACTAAAAATTTTTCTTTGTAACTTTCAATAAAGATAATATGATTGACAATTTTTCTAACATTGTGTACAATCATATTTCAATATGTTTTGTTCATTCAATAGAAATATCAGATTGTTAACATGTTTTTATGATCATCTCATTAATAGTTTCATAGAAATAATGCAATGGGAACAAATTTTACTTGTTTAGTAATAAAACATTCATTTTATCATATTCAGTCAATTTAATACAATGTTGAAATTATTTTACTTTTTAGAAATTTTACTCAAATAGTTTGATCATTTCGAAATTGCAATATAAATTTCGAATAAATAAAGTATGATTTGAAAAATGAATTAATCAAAGGAGAATTTTATTCAATAATTTCGATTATTGAATAATTAAAGGATTAAAATTAATTTTAATTTTAATTAAATATCATTTTAGAAATAAAATATTCTGAACAAAGTTTTGCTTAATTATTTTCAGTATTTCAAATAAAAGAATTAAAATTGATCTAATTTGAATGGTATATAATATATAGATTATTTTAACTAAAATTTAATTCAACTATTTTAATCATTTTGAAATCACAGAACTGTATTAAATGTCGTTGTATATGATGTAGTGCATGAATTATTTGAAGAAAAATCCTATTCAAATATAAAACTTATCAGACTAATAAAAAATTCAAAATAAATCTTTACTCAAAATTCTAAAATAAATGATTTATTCGAAACAAAATTTCTATTCAAATATTTTGATCATGTTATTAAAAACAAATAGTTTCTATTAGTGTCTTTGGATATTATAATATCGAAATTATTAGAAGTAAACTTTTTTTTTGTCTATGTTAATTATTTCAAGAATAATTCTTCATAAAACGAATCGAGTGAAACATAAAATAAAAATTGATTCAATTTAACCAAAGTTTGATTCTCATATTTTCATTATTTTATCATTAATAACTCTTAAATAATATCAACTGAATATAATACAGTCGATGATTTTGTTTCAACAGAGTTTTATTCAATTATTCGAATAATTCTAAAAGTAACAAACAAGATATTAGATTCATTTTATATTATATAAAAACATCAGATATAAAAAGAGTATATGTTTGTTCGAACATTTTAATAATAGGAAATTATAGTTTTATTGTCAATTTTCAATAATAATAATACAATATGTGATTTGTTCAAACATTTATATTATAAATGAATTTGTCGAAGCAAAATTTTATTCAAATAATTAACTTTATTCTTAGTTGAATATTTTTATGTTAGTTTTAATAAATAACTATGTTAGAAATGAATTATTTATAGAAGAAGTCTACTTAATTATTTTCAACAATCAAAAATAAGATTTTGAACTTGAGAGAAAATCATGATACGTTGATTATGAATTGGATATAAGAGAAATTATCTCAGTTATTCATGAGTAAATCTTTGTAACCAAGTTATATTGATGATTATATTAATTGTGATTTGTTCTCATTAGAAATGTTTTCAACCATTTCATTTATATATAATTAAATCTTTCTAATCATTACGTATTTATGTCAATATGAAATATAACTTCTACCTATCAGCATTCTTTTCAACAACTTCGATTAGTTTATAAGCAAATCATTGCAATCAAAATGTGGTAATGATACATGAATTCTGACTTGCATCTAACAAAATGTTTTTCAACTATTTTGATCATTTATGAGCAAATCTTTTTAATCATAATGTATTCATTATTATATGAATTATAATTTGCACCTAGAACAATTCTTTTCAACAATGTTAATTGTTCGTAAGCAAATTTTTGGAATATGTATGTGCGAATAATTATATAAATTGTGATTTATGCCTATCAAAATACAATTTGAATATTTTAATCAATGAAACATATGTTGTTTAATGTCATTTTGAATATAGTTTCTGTAGTAAATGAATTCTTTTGAGTAACATACCGTACAAATATGTGTTGACTATGTCAAAGTAAAGGTTTGAAAACATGATTAACTTTCTCGAATGCAATTTATCTATTTGCCTGAGCAATGATCGATTCACAAAAATTTTATTCAATTATTTTGAAAAGTTTGAAATAAAAGCTTTAGAGTTTTTCTTAATTAAACATCTTATTGAAAATGAATAGTTCAAAACAAAACTTTATTCAATTATTTCAAACTTTTAATATAAATGATTGATACTGAAATATTTGTGAATGATTATTATAGATGTGGATTATTCTAAAAATAGTTTTATTCTTGAATTTTGATCATTTTTGAAAGAGTGATTTATGATTGTTTTTTTTTATTGTGATATGGCGTATGAAAAGAACTGTTTTAACCATAATTGTAATTATATATTTTGTTGATTTGTAAAGTAACTACTTGTAGATGTTTTTAAAAAACATATAATGTGAAAATTGAAATTGGTCAAGAATAAAAATCTTTAAAATAAATTCTTAAGGATAGTTAAGAATTTAATTGAATATAAATAATGAATTATTCTAAAGAATATTTCGTTCTAATATGTTTATCATTGGAAATGAAAGGTTGATAATTGTTTTAATATATTATTTAATAAAAAATAAATTATTCCGACAAAATAATTATTTAAATATTTTTTTTAGTAATGGAAGCATTAATTTGAATACACTATCAATCGAATACCATATGAAAATGAGATAATTCGTACTAATAGTATAAATTAATTCAAATATTTGTTTTATTTTTGAAATAAAAATAAAAAATCTAGCTGAATTGAAGATTAGACGTCACATATATAATTTCAAGTATTAGTTTATTCAAATATTAAATGATTTATTAATAAGAGTTCGAGTTAATGCCAAGTAAATAAAATTGATTTGATAAAAATTGAATAGAATATACGCTTTTCAAATAAAGCATCGTTCAAATCACGGGAACTAAATAATGATTCATTGTATAATTCATTTTCATCTTGTAATATGTTATTTGCCATACAGTTGTTTGTGACGATGGGCATGAAGAGGAAGGCACATATAACTTGGCGAGCACCCATGATGTTGAGTATTGTATTCTTTGTTGTCGATAAGGAGTTGGAAGACCAATAGCTTTGTAGATGAATACGAATGTATATTGTGATGCTCTAAATGGCTGTAATATATATATCTCAAAAATTGCCTTTAGTCAAATGAGTAATGCGAAAAGTGATGCTTCGTCATTTATTTGGCTTTAATGATTAACATTTATCTTTTTTTTCTTTTGTTTCTCGGCGAAGCACACAGATATTTTTCTATCACTTATTTTTCGTGTCCCAATAATATTCTATATTTATGTCAATGAAAAAATTTTTTTTTTCTGTAATTATAATTGATGTGATGGACAATGTAATGTATAGATTTTTGCTTTGAAGGATGTTTAAGAATATAAAAAATTGCAAAGTAAAACAATATTTTCATATGTTTACAATCATTGTGGAGAGAATAGAAATAGAGAAAATGAAATTTATAAGTAAAGTTTATTTTTAATTCACTTATTTTGTCATACTTAACGAAAATAAAATACGTTAAATTGAATATTTTAAATTTTCAAATAATTTTAATGATTTACAACTATAAATGATGACTGATTATATTCTCTAATATATTATAGAGAAAAAGATGAAATAAGTTTGATAATTTTATTTTTTTCCAACATTAACGATAATATAACTTTGAATTGTACCGCATTTTGTATTAAAGTTATCATGTATGAATGTATCGAAGGATAAAATCCATATAATAGATTCACAATCAAAATCTTTCTTTCGTAGAAAATGAATATATGATAAAGCATTGATTGGCTTAAGATTTATTTTATTGAAATTATTTTTTTCAATTATTTACTTTTAATATTCAAAAACTAGATGTAAAATATGAGGATGTTTTATTATTAAATCGTTTTAGTGATATAAGTTGATATTTTACATATTTTCTGTTGTAAAAAAAATGCATTTATTGTACTATTATCAGGCATATTATTCTAAAATATTTTTGGACAAGGTTGAGAGAAAAAAATATTTTCATTATGTTTTTACTTTTAATAAAAGCATGTGTAAATGATAAATTAATGATTAGTAACAAAAACATATCTAATCATCGATTTATACGAAATAAAGTATGCGTAGCACGAACACAGAAAAAAGCAAAGAGTAGAAAGACAAGGCCTCTATGATATTGGTATGGTCGCCGGATGAACTCACAAGAGTCCATCGATATTTCAGTGATCGATAAAGTAACCATGCATACATATAAGAATATGATTGAGTCGAATGGAACAAACGATCTAGCGAACTGTATTCCGAGTCAGATTGTGTCAAAATCAAACAAATTCTAATAGAATTCCATCACAATTAATCAAATGTCAGTCGTCTTCAACTACTAAAATTTCGTTAAGTCGAATCCGTTTGCTTTCGACAGAAATATGACGGTCGAACACGATCCGATGGTAGCTTGGGTCTTTGTAAATGCCTTAATTAGGTACCATGAGAAAATTTAGTAATTAATCGGACCATAAGCATTAGTGATTAATCACATTAATTATTGAATTGAAACCCATCTAGCTATAGTTCACGATCAAGATTGATCTAGTTAGTTGACAATGAACCCTACAGATCGGTGTTAATACCAATTATAATGGCACTTCCTTTGATGGTATCAGAAGCAGTGGAACACAATTGTCGAGTTTTGTAGGATTTTAATCCAAATGTTCTCGACAATACTCTGTGAAATGCTGAGAATCCTTTTGAGGGCCGATTGATTTTCTCGAAAACTGGGGGTGCCTTAGAGGTTTTATCGGAAACGTGAAGTTTTTTCTCTGTAAGATTAGCGTTTCCAATATATTTTTTTGTCGGAAATATTTTCCTTGTTGTGAACATCACAAATGATTGAACCCAGGTGAGCTAAGGGCGGGTAAAAAGACTAGTCGGTTTCCTAGTCGTGACGACACGTCTCGTCCAGTCTTTTTCTCCAAAAGTCTTACTACATGACTCGTCCGAAATTATTCGTCGTCCATAGTCCACATCCTGACTCCGTAACTGATGGGCATCATTTTGTCTGTTAGGTTTAGTCTTTTTTGAGAAAAAGACTAGGCATAAAGAATCATCCTTGACGCCCGTCCGAAAACGGTTGTAAATTTTAAAAAAGTAAGAGCACCCACGATGCCACATACGATGACTTGCAATCTTATGTTGTGGACGAGTCAAGACTAGTCTAAACTGAAATATGTAAGGATGAAGGTTAGGTTGGAACATGTATAAAATTTATCACTTATTCATCATTTAGTCCATTGAGCCATATAATCAACAGACCAACTTCTACAAGTCCATAGATGTTCTTTCGATGCTATTTAATATAATTTTACTCAAAGTTTTCAAGTTATCGAATAAATGAAAAATTGTTTATTATATAACATAAAATGATTTAAACGTGCTAAACAAAATAAATCTAATTTTTTAAAGGAATATTTTTTTGGATTATGCTCAACTAGAATTAGTTAGTTACATTGGAAAAAATCTTGAATACCAAAAAAAATTAAAAACTATTTATAAAATAAAAAGAAATTAATTTTTTTTTGGTCTTATAATATTATTTAAATTTAAATTTAAATTTAGATTGTGCGTTTTAGCCTCAGAACTAAATTAAAATTCTCTTATTTAAATGCATTGTTAAATTAAAATCATCAGAATGTATTTTTTGAACACAACAAAATTATGATACAAAATAATTAAACTATTTTCAAATTAAATCAATTTTAATTTGATTAGGTCGAAAACGATAAATGAATTCAAGTTGAAAGAAGGAATGTGAATTAACCAATCACGTGCTTCTTTCTGTTTTATCGTTTTCTCGATGACAAACAAATGTGCACTATCTGTCGTTCTGTCAGGTGGATTGGTTAAAATGAAGAAATGGATAGGAAAGTTTTCTTTGTGTTCGATTGATGTGATAGTGTTCTATTAAGTTCCCCGTTTCTATTTTTCTAAATAGATTTTCTGTTAATCTAAATATGAGTTTTCAAAATGAATAAAGTATTTAATATGAATTATTTTTTTTATAGATTTATTCTCAAATTTAATCCAACTCATGTGTGAACATCGTCATCTTCGAAGTCCTTCAACAGCTTGTTGGATCAATCGTTTTTTTTTCCGTCCTGGAAATCGTAAAATATTTCAATAATCTTTATTCCAATAACATCTCCGTTTTTTAGATAGGTGCTTTTTCTATTGTGATTATTCATTTCGTCCCGATGGATTTGAAGAACAAGTCAGATAATTTTGAGAATTTAATTCGTCTATTTTGTATCATATAGATTACGACTGGATATTTTATCTTCAGTATAATAGCATTTATCACTGCGAATATCTCAATGAATCATGGAGAAAGAATATATGCATTAAAAGTAAAAGATTTCCTTTGATTGGTATTCGAAAAAAAGAATTTTTTTTAGATATCGTCAATTAGATTGTCATATTTTTTTTTTCTCTTTTGTATATCTTTCTGGACGTTAAATTTCGTACGATTGTCGAGAAATATCACACTGACATATTTTCAATTTGTAAGTTGAAACTTAACTTTAAGAAAGTAAAGAAATGTAAGATTAATTGACAAATTCCTTTTTTTTTAGTGGAGTGAAATCATCATTGGTTTACTTCTTTTCTTTTTAACTCTGTGGACCTTACACCTCAAAATCGATACTCAAAATCTTGATATTCCACTTGAATAAATTTTTTTAAAGATATTTTCCATGGTTCTTTGTCTTATTTTCTTTTCTCTTCTTTTCTTTTAGATATAATATTCCGATTATTTAAATTTATCTCAAGTGCAATAACATTCATTATTATGTCGAATACTATTGTCAAAATCGATTATACATGTTGTTGGAAAATGACACCTGAATATTTTTGTGATGAAGAGGTATTTAACATCGTGCATTTTTTAATCAGATATAATAGATTTGATTTCAATTCTTTATTATCTTTGGTTAATCTTGAGGAAAAGGAAAGGACTATTATTTGACAATGTTTAATATAGAAAGAAAAAGTGAAAAGAGATAAATACATTCAACACAAATAAAGTAGAGCAACGAACTTTTTCTTTCTTGACCGAATTCGAACGTGTATATTAGAATAATGTATTCAACGATTTCCTTGTTGAAGATTAGATTGAGATTATTAATTTGAAGATGATATTATACAATCTGTTTGAAAATGAAATTTAGATAAAGCAATCCCAAGAGGAATTATAGAAGAAAAAAAAAGACTCAATAGTAGTGATAAAGTTCAATTGAACAAAAATTCTTTCATTTTCTTTTTGTATTCGTAGCCTCCATTAACAAAGAATGGAAAATGTCAAAGTATTGGTACTTATTGTCTGTTAATTTCATCTCTACTCTTCGGTTTTGGTTGTTGTTTTTGGTATGGTATGACATTTTGGGTAAGAAAATTCAATCATTTTTTCCATCTAAACCTTTGACCGAATGATATTTTTCTTCTAGAATAAATATTCGATCGGTGGTGCATTGTTTTTTTTTGCCGTTAGTCTAATAATTTGTGCAGAAATGATCAATATTCTTATTATTGGTATATATACTCTTATTTCTTATCGTCGTCAACAACAATTTCAAGAGAAAAACAAATCATTGATAAAACAATGTTTTTACAAATTGAAGATGATGATCAATGTAAACCCAATTGAAGAACATTCACAATCCATTATTTAATTCATCGTCAAATTTCGATTAGAATATTACATTGACTTCTTTATCTTCTACAGATATTATTGCTTTTTCTCATCAAATTATTTTCATTTTCTCGAATTTTTCTGTATAAATTTACAATTATTCTATATTAGTTCATTGTTTTTCGGATTGTCTTCTTTGAATATTTGATGAATAATCATTGACTAATATATCATTTGTATAAATAAATAAAGATTTAGCTCTTCAAAATCTAATTATGTTACTTATATTAATGTTCGTTTGTCAATATTCAATTTTTATTTCTCAAAAGTAGCAGGATATAATCGACACTAAATTCATTCAATGTAGATCATTCTAATAAACATTTGGTGAACGTTTTTCTCAAGTAACAATTAACATTTGATTTATCCTCGTTTTGTCCAAAGTCGAAATAGATTATATCAAATGTGATCTTTAGCCATCCGAGATCAGACAAAAAATCAATTAGAAAAGAAGAGATATTGGAATAAAATATTTATTGAAAAGATAGTCGCGATTATCACCAACACGAAACAAAACAAAAGAAAAACATTCAATGACAAATACAATATGAAAAAAATTGTTCTCTGAAAAGCTCTTGTCCCGTTTGTATATATATATATATTTAGATGATTAAAAATGACATTGTTCCATTGCTTGATCAGTTGATTGTTGATTATCTCCATTGGAAAATTTTTTTATTTGATCTAATTCATATTGAATCACTTCATGAAATATTAATTCTTTCTATTGATCAACTGTATATTCTTTTTCATCAGCTAAATGATTATATTGACCAGGTGCAGTCTAAACAGATTATAGTTCATTTTTTTTTCTTGAATAAAAACAAGACTCTGCACTTACAGCATTGAATTCTGAATCTTCATACCAGACATTAATGTATGGATGATTAAGAGCTTCATCAACAGACATTCGTTTTTCTGGATCAATGACTAACATTCGACCAAGAAGATCACGAGCTAATGCAGCTAAATACATAAGAGATTTACTTATAAAATGAAAGAATTGAAAGATGAACTAACCTGTTAATTTGCTTTGTTCTGAATCAGGTGGAAATAATTGATCTGGAAATAATCAATCAAGTGGATAACCAGAATATTTTGGTCGATTTTCAACATAATTTCTCACAGTTGGTTGTAAACGTGATAAAAATTCTCTTGGTGGTGTTCCTAATTGTTCAATAATTTTATTCCATTGATCAATATGTATTCAAATTGAAAAACAATTTCGATATTTTACAAAAATTCAATTCGATTTCTATACGATCTGATCCTGGAAAAATCACTTGTCCACGAATCATTTCTCCAAAAATACATCCAACAGACCAAATATCAACTATTGAAAAAGAAAAGATATTATTGATAAAAATGAAGAGAGAGAGACCATTTTCTTTATAACCCATTCCAAGAATAACTTCCGGTGCTCGATAATATCTAGTAACAACATAAGGTGTCATCATAAATGAAGTTCGAGCTGTTCTCGCTAAATCAAAATCAAGAATTTTTAATGTACAATCAGATCTAACAACAATATTTGAAGGTTTTAAATCTCGATGAATAATTCCAGCTGAATGAAGATGTTTAATTTCACATAAGATTTGATAAAGAAGATAAGAAATTCTTTCATGATCTAAATCCATTTGAATAACTTGGCAAAGATTAGCATCCATTAATTCCATAATAATATATACATCGTTAAATTCATTCATTCGTAATGATGGTGTAAAGGCATTTAATAATGATATTATCTTTTCAAAGAAAAAGAAAAGATTTTTATTTCAAATTAGAAAAGTTGACACATACATTTTTATGATTAACTAATTTCATGATTGAAAATTCTCTAAAGGCTCTTTTAGCATGTGTAACATTTTGAAAAGGTCTTGATAATTTTTTAATGGCAACATTAGTTTGTGTAATTAAATCTAATGCAGCACAAACAAAACCTTGAGCTCCACTATCAATTGGACGAAGATTTACATAACGACGTAAAACTCGAAATGTTGTATCACCAACTTCAACTGTATAAAATTCATAATCACTTTTATTTCCGACATGAATTCCTCCTCCTTCCATATTCAAATATAAATAAATATTAAAAAAAAAAAAAGATGGACGAACTCACGAACACGAAGAAGTCACCCCTCAACATTTCAACGAATGAAATAGACGGATAGTTGTCACACTTAAGATAAACATCTGCTTATTTGTTTTCATAGAAGATATGTTAAGGGAAGGGAATTGCTGATGTAAAGAAAATTGTTCTTTAGAGAAAATTTGTTTAGATATTCAATTAGATGAAACGAGAAAATTCGGTACTTCTTCAGATTACACACCGCCCTCACCCACACTCTGCTTGTTGCTTGTATGTTAAGTAGTGCGGCGGTGTGTAATCTAAAGAAGAACCGAAAATTCATCTTCATCAACTCATACACATGTTCATCATCATCATATTCATCGTCATTTAATTTTGGATGATCAAACACCGTCTAATTTGAATAAAAAAAGAAAGCATTGTGAAACAACATCAACATATTTGAAAACAACAAATTCTTCAAATGATCAGTAGTGTAGAACTCGTTAATTCGGTACGAATTAACGAATTTTGCTACGAATTAACGAATTTTGCTACGAATTAACGAATTTGCTACGAATTAACGAATTTTGCTACGAATTAACGAATTTTGCTACGAATTAACGAATTTACGAATTTTGCTACGAATTTACGAATTTACGAAGTTACGAATTTACGAACTTACGAATTTACGCACTTACGAATTTACGAACTTACGAATTTACGCACTTACGAATTTACGAACTTACGAATTTACGAACTTACGAACTTACGAAGTTACGAATTTTGCTACGAATTTACGAAGTTAATATTGAGCGATGCCCTTCGATCAGTGCTTCGTGGCACTCTCATATT
>JAJEKB010021838.1:0-21857 GCA_022393335.1 Macrotrachela quadricornifera | reverse complement strand
GTAAATTCGTAGCAAAGTTCGTAAATTCGTAAATTCGTAAATTCGTAAATTCGTAAATTCGTAGCAAAGTTCGTAAATTCGTAACGAATTAACGAGTTGGACATGTATGGATAACTTTTAATAATATGTCAAGTAATCGTTGAAGAAAATTTTGTACTATAGATAAATAAGGGAGCTCTATCAAATGAGACTATTTGATAGTAGTGATTTAATAGTTTTGAGTAAGGAATTTTCAAAATAGTTGGTGGAAAATACGAGAAAATAGGAGAAAAAATTAGCCTATAAATCAATTCCAAAATTGATGGAATTCTTTTCAAAAGGTGTTCAATTTATCACCAAAAGAATCATCGTTAAATTCTGCATCTAGTGATGCAGGTTTTTTGAAAATCTGAGAGTGGGCTGATTTGCGTTCTTAACCGCCCCCGTCCTTTAGAAAGAAAGATTAAATAATTTGATTCCATTAGATGATTATTGGATTAATTATCAAAATTGGTATTATAAAAAAAGAAATAACTGAATAAAACATAATAAAATATTATTTTATGTTTAGAATTGAATACTGGCGTAATAGAAGTATTTGTAAAGATTATTGAAAAACTTTATATCCAGTTATTTTAATTGGTAGATTTGCTGATCTTTATATGGATTCTGTTTTTCGTTTAATTAATCAATTAAAATGTCCAAAACGCGCTATTTTAGGTTCATGAGGACGTCAATGGCCGTTTATTTCTTTTTAATTAAATAAAATAAAAATAAAATATATGATTACAGAAATGCTGCTTGTCCTGGACCACAAATTGAATTTTTACAAGAAACAATTCAATGGTTTGATCCTTATGTAAAAGGTATTGATAATGGTTATTAAAACAAAGAAATTTTAACCATTTATCAATTAAATCCAAACTGATGAACTTCATTCAATTCTTGAAAAAAGAAAAGGAGAATGGATTCAATTAAGTCGATTTCTAGATTATCCAAATAAACATTTACAAAGAAATAATTATCATATTAAACAACAAGAATTCAATCAAAAACAAATTAAATATTATTTATCTTTTCAATATTTAACAACTGAACCTATTTTAAATAATAATCTTCCGAAAAAAAATATCATTTTTGTCTTCACAAGAAACAAGAATATCAAGTAGATCTTTATTGCATTTTGGATCCTATCAAAATCCTGATACTTCAATAGATCAAAGAAACGATAATGGAAGATCATTAACCTTTGGTTTTCTTCCATTAAATAATCCTTATGATATTGATTCATAGATCTATCACAGTCCTTGCTTGATTGAATTAATTCTTTTTATAAGAACTGCCTTATTTAATATCTGATTTTCCTTTAATGATACATGTTTCCATTCTTTTCAAAGAGAATTTGTTGATCGTAATCAGTTCCATTTCTTTGATTGGAAGTTGTTACAAGTCTTTTAATTAACATAATCGATTTTTCTTTGTTAAAGAACTATTTGGTTTTCCTACAGTTAAAATGAATATAAGTTCCAATACAAGATATGGTTTAATATGTGTTTGTCTTTGCATGATAGATGAGGAAACATCATCTTCAATACTTTTATCATGTGGAATACTTAATTTGACACAGTATAAATCACATGAACATCTTGAAAAATTAAATATAAATGAAATACATGATTTAGAAATGACATTATCCGATCTATGTATATAGATACCATTTGGTTGTCGTCTTTGTTTATCATTATCAACATCATATTGGCCAATAGTATGGCCTTCATCTCAGTTATCAACATTAACGTTATTTATATTATTCTTTTTTTTTTCTAAATAAAAATATTTTTCTTTTTATCATTTAGAATTTATTTTGATAAATCATCTCCATGTATTCTTACGTTACTATATTTAACTGATAATTCGTAAAAGATTTTATTTTTATTTAAATTATTTTTACTATATATTGATAATTAAAGTTCATCAAGAGATAATTTTGATTATCCTGAAGTTGCTCAAGAAATTCCAATAAAAATCTGACGTGATTCTTCAATTAATCATTCAAGAATATTAGATGAAGTTAATGAAATAATAATATTAAAAGTAATTCGATTTTTATTCTTAGAAAACAAAGATAATTTATTTGAATAAATATAGATAATTGATGATAATAAATCTATTGAATATCCAGATGGATTAATATTTGATGAATCAGTAAAAAGTATGTATTAAATTAAAAAAGAATGATTCACAATCAGCAAATATTCATCTTAAAAGATATATTAAATATTATTATAAAGATCAATCATTAATTAAAATTAATATAAAAACAAATTCACTTATGTTTACTAAACAATCGTCATCAGCATATCATATTCAACATCAATTAGATATTTATAATAAAGATCAATTATTTTTTTAAATAAATCTTGGAATTTAACATTTCCAAGAATTGAATAATTTATCGATTTTTATTCTAATTTTATTATTTGATTAAATTGATTATATAAAATTATTTACTTTTATTTCAAATTAATAAGATTATCATTCGAACTGTCACATCCGCAGGATTGACTCGGCTCGCCAAAGTTTGAAGAGTACAAAAAAGTTTTGCAAAGATATTATGTGGAAATAGAAAAGATATTTATTCTTGTCTATTCTATTTATTCTGTTGATATATAAAATAGAATTTTTTAATTGTCATGATCTTGACTAACTTTATTATATTTGAAGAAGTACCTAAATAATAAGCTTTTGAGAAAATTCAAGGATATTTTCGCTTTTTATTGCACTTCGATATATGCATGCTACCGTTCTCATTGACAAAATAACGTTTTTGTTGATTTTGAAAGGACTTGTTGTTCCCTTTATATTGTGAATTTTTCAACAAACTTTGTTTACTTTACCACTCTGAAGAGAACAAAACTACTTCCATTCTTCATTTCTATGTGTTTGATTTATAATTACAAGTAAAGAAGTGGAATTCTATGGAAATAACGAAGTTGACGACAAATATTATGATTCATAAACCAATGATGATATCAATGAACGACTTCGATGAACGTTGAATTTCGCATGAACATCGAAGATCGAAATGTTATTTTAATTATGATAATCATAAGATTTTTATGTAACCATTTTCAGTCAAATAAAGAGCGGTTGAAAAAAAAACAACTTTTTGGTTGCATAAAAATTCCATTCTCCATTTATTAATGCCATATTCTATTTGAAATTTACTAGTTTTCTGGAAATCTATTCCATTTAATCATTTTTATTATTTATGAGATTGTTTTTTTTTCTTCTCCTCAACTGCCCCTCCCTGCAGTCACATTCTACCCACCAACTATTCAAAAAAATAATAAGTTGTTATTTGATGCACAATGGCGTAGTCCTGAGTAGAGCCATTAGACAATTGCCCAATAATTCAAAAGCTATTGCCCAAACATTTTTTTGAAAATTATATCAATTGCTCAATGTTGAAAAATTACTAGTGATGACCAAATATCGGTTTCATCATATAGTAATAGGTTTTAAAGGATTATAGCCCAATTGGTTTTTAATTGCCCATGGGTATCCATTTCTCAAAAAATATTTAAGGCATTTCAAAACAGAGGTATCCATCGTGGCACGGCAGTGATGTGGTAGCAACTATTATAATACCGTCGCGGCAGCAATTTTTATAATATTGTCGCGGCAGTGGTACGATGACGGCAGCTTTTCTAGAAAAAAAAGTAAAATCTCATGAATTTTAACATAATTCCCACATTAATGTCTGCTGCACTATAAAACTTGACGAATTTGATCGATTAGCAGCAGCAGCTCTAATTTAAAGCATTCACAACTTTGAAAAGCGAAAGATTTTAAAAAATACCATCGTGACATCGGCAAGCTTTTCTAATGGCACGTTGCGGTAGCTCTTTTTTGACTATCGTCGCGGCGTAGCAGCGACCGATTCTCAACCGCGATGGACATCTCTGTTTCAAAAATAGTAACAAAAGCATTTTCATATTTCGATAAATTTGAAAGTCACAATTTTTTTACACGAAATGCCGAAATGTCAATAGCACTAAACTTTTCACATTTTAAATGAACTCATTATGTATATTTCTTTACAAATTTTTTTGAACAGAATCTGATCTCTTTCTCATGGATTCTTATCAAAACTCATATGTCCAAGCCAAAGGAAGAATGACATCACCAATTGATCGCTAAAGCCTCAATCAGACAAAAAAAAACTGAATTAACCAATGTAATTACCGTTGCCACTTGAATCCATCAACGATGTTCCTCAATTGAAAGTGAATTAAGAGAGAGTTGAATCAAGCAATGTCATTGGTTAATTCAACTTTGACGTTGATTCACTTTATCAGTCTGTTTGAGACCATAATCAATAGACGATGGCATGTTTCTTTCTATGGCCTATAAAACAATATGACAACGTCAATAACTGTTCATCCTTCGTCGTTCTTATATTGACAGCAAAAAGAAAAGGTAAACATATATATATATAGATTGACATAAATACATTGTATGAGTTAAAGATGAATAAATGCTTGAATATACTCGATTTACCCGATGAAATTTTACTTATTATTTTTAATAAAATGAATATTGTTGACGTTCTTTATTCACTTGTGGATGTTAATCAACGATTTGACCAATTAGTACTTGATCCTCTTACTGTTCGTAATCTTAATATGACTACCAGAACTTTTGAATCAATATACGATCAGATCTTTTCAATAGATGATAAAATTCTTTCAAGAATATGTGATGAAATTTTATATCAAATTTATGATAAAATCAATGAACTTACTGTTGAACAATATTCAATAAAACGAATTCTTCGTGCTGCTAATTATCCTCAAGTGCACTCATTGTCACTTGTTAATTTTAAAGGAGAAATACTCAATCAATATTTAACAGGTACAGTATATTAATTAATAAAATATTATATTGATTAAATATAAATTAATAATAATGATTGTTTTTCTTTTAAATTGTAGATGATACTATTCTTCGTAATTTACTTAGTACACAAATAACACATCTTAATATTGATACAAACGATGCATATAAAGAATCGTTTACAATTACATCAAAGATTTTTGTGTTAATTTTATCTTTATGTAAAAAATTAATAGAATTAAATTTTTGTGATTTATTTTTTCCACCAAAACATTGGATTAGTGTTTGTCGTTTAACAGCAACAAGTTTAACGTCTTCAACTTTAACTAAATTAAAGGTTAGTTTTCATTCTATTACTGAATGTCTGTTTCTTCTTGATGCAAATCTCGAATGTTTAACAACATTAATTGCTGATGTTAAATTGATTTATTATCCGATACACCGCATAGATAATACAGTATGTATTTGATTTCGATCATGTTTTTTATAAATTAATCCAATAGATATTTTCAATGTTAACATTCTTTCTAGAAAAAACTTCCCAAATTAAAATATTTGTCATTGATTTCATCTGATTATACAGATCAACATGATACTTTAATTTTTCCATTGATTCGTCGAATGATAAATCTTGAAGAATTAGATTTATATTTATTAATAGAAGTATATGATTTAAATTATATTGATGGTATTCATTTATATAATGAACTTCTTTGTCATATGAAAAAATTAAATAAATTTACATTTAATATTCAAACATTTGTCTATAGGTGTAATACTAATATTAATCTTTCATCAAATGAAGATATTCAACGTAGTTTTATTGGAAGAGAAATATATCCACAAATTAATTCATATATTAATACGAATTCCAATAGTATCAAATCAAAATGTCATATTTATTCACTTCCATATCAATTCAAATATTTACATGAAATAAATAATTCTTTTCCAGGAGGTATGTTTCATACAGTTCGATATTTGGCTCTTATTGATGAAATTGCTTTTGAACCTAAATTCTTTCAACTTATCTCTCATGATTTACCTTTTGTCGAATTCTTACATATACGTAATTTTGAACCACAAAAGGACAAGCAATATTCATCTACTGAATTAATTACATTTCGTCGTCTTAAACTTCTTAATATAAAATTGGCACATGTAGATTATGCTGAACAATTTCTCTTGAAGAAAATGACTTATCTGCCTAATTTATTTAATCTTTACATCACATATGAATCACTTATGATGATAACAAACAATTTTACTATTGATACAACATATCTCAACTTTAATAGGATAAAAGATATTAATCTAGATCAATCATTTAATCCAGAAAAATTTCAACAATATTTTCCTTTGTTATGAATTGTTACAATAAAAAAAATTAGTTCGATAAAATTGTATACTTTTTATTGATGCTATACTATAACAAAGAAAAGAAATAAATATAATTATCTCTTTTTCTAGGTCGATAAAAAGCGGTTAGTTCTGTTATATATTGAAATATACTATTTTTGCAAAACAAAAAACATTGAAGATATTCAATTTGATACATGAATGGTTTTGTAAATTGTTGATGCCAATGTTTTTCTTCACTATATAACTATTGTCGGCGGCAGAATTAAATAGGGATGAATGTAAGACAAATATCTCGAGAACTGCAACAACTAGCGACCTGCGATTTTCACTATATGAATGAGGATGAGATAGGAGGTATTTTGATATAATATTATGCAAGATCAAATCATCGCCTAACTAACTTTTTCTAGACAATCATTCCGAAAAATTCATAATAATGCTATGTAGTTCCAATAAATTTTTGAAATTGACATACAGTGATGGTCATAAGTCTGGCCCCACTTTTTTGTTTTCAACTGTACGTCGAAAATATACAACATTATTTTTTTTTCTCTATATATCTGGATAGTAGAGCTGAAGCACTATCAATATATATATGTTTATTACGAAAAGCTCTCGAATAAAAAATACAGCGAAAAAGATGAGTTTCAATACTAAGAAAAAAATGGCACGAAAAAAGACAAAATGATAAAATTTTGATTAGTTATGAAGAATGATGATGGTTTACTGGAAATGGATAATCTTTATACTCATCTTGGCCACGTGTGATAGCACAATGATCATAATAATGTTTAATATTTTCTTTGCTTGTATTATACCATTCGTCGGTCATTGTTGTAACTAAGGTCTCTTCATTAAGGAACAAATGCTGTCTCACTCGTTCTTTCCATTCGTGAAACAGCGTATTCTTCAAAAGATTGATACGTTTTGCTGCTTGAGTAGGCAAGATCAATACCTCTTTTAAGTCTGTAAATTCACCATTACAAAAAGCTTGTTCAATTTTTAATACATTGTGAATATTGGATCTGTCTAATACTAAATGTGTTGGAGAAGGATCAAGCTCACTAATCGAAGAACACAACACATTTTCAATAAAATCAGTGAGCATTTCAGTATTAATTCCTTTTACGTTTCTTGTTATTCGATCTTGTGGTGTAAAAATTATTGATGGAAGTACTTGATTGTCAACGACAGCTGCAATCATGTCATAACGAGCAGCATAAGATCATGAATCAGTGGCAACAACATATGGTTTTTCACCTGGTGCTACAAGCGTCGTTTTTGGTGCTTCATTTATTTTCACATGGGTCTCAACCAGAAAGATAATTTTATTATTCGATATTGGTTGTAATTTTCGACGTACTTTTGCTATAGCATCAAAAGAAATATCAGTCACTGTAAATCAAACAAACGAGAAACAAATAGAATAGTACAGAGAGATGGTGTCTAAACGCTTTATACTCACTTTCTTTGTAGTTACGTTTGATAGTTTTCTTGTGTTTAAGACCACAATTATTTCTGTACCGCCGAATCGTTCGACCAGAAGGATCAATATTTGTTACTTGATGGATGGAGTTTGTGATCTTTGTATAATTAACTGCACGTGCAAGGCGATTATGAAAGTGCACAACTTCAGTAACGAATTGATTGACTTGTTTTGTATTGAATATTGGTGGTCTTCCTGAACGATGATGTTGTTGTAATGATGCAACTGTACCATCATATTTGTCGAACTATCACTTCACTGTTTTGTGTCCCTCCTTGATTTGAAAAGTATTGGAAACAAAACGAAAACTAACATTGGATTGATTGTTCAAATAATATTCAACTATACACTGTTTAAATAAAGGATCATAATATCGAGGTAAATCGCTCATATTCAAAACTTCAATAATGATAAACGAAAAAACGGTTATCCGATTTCAATGGGGTATTCTTGTAAATCGTATACGAGTGGAAGAAACAAAGCATAAGTTGTTACTGAATATCGAATAGTAATTAAATTTGTAGTGCATTTAAGTGACTAGTGTCGATAGATGGTGTTGTAATTATAATTAGGGTGTTTCTATGGAAGGAAGGAATACATGGCTGATAACAATCTATTAGGAAATGACATTTGATTAACTCTAACGAGTTTAATTTAGGGTAACTTAATCGACTTGATTAAAGATATATTTAAAGTCGAACACGGAATTTTTTTTTAAATGAATGAGATTTTCACTGACTGCGAGGTGAAACTCTCATTGAATGAAAGACTCTTGTTCTCTTTAGCTATTTAAGCGATTAAGTACCGATCTACTAGGCTATAGCAGATATGCACTGCTCTTGATAACGCTGCCTTCTGATAGTGATCTGGTAATTCTTTGCGCTTAACTTATGTGCTAACACAACCAAAAACTTTAAAAACAATATCATTTTGTCTTTTTTCGTGCCATTTTTTTCTTAGTATTGAAACTCATCTTTTTCGCTGTATTTTTTATTCGAGAGCTTTTCGTATTAAACATATATATATATTGATAGTGCTTCATCTATACTATCCAGATATATCGAGAAAAAAAAATAATATTGTATACCTTCGACGTACAGTTGAAAACAAAAAAGTGGGGCCAGACTTATGACCAGCACTGTATAATGAATAATTGTAATGAGCTCCCTTATGGACTCTCATCTGTAGAAGAAAAATCCGGTTGAAGATCAAAGACGTATTAGCGAGTTGTCTTTAAATTGATTAATTGGCGTGTTAACTCAAGTTTCATTTTCACTGTCCTATACACATGAAGTAATTAAACATGTACATTATTTACAACTGTATGAATAATGAAGCTCATCAATTAAACGATACTTATATTTAAAAAGTATAGAAATTAAGATAAAATGATGGATTCATACGAATATATATAGTGGAGTCATTTTTACAGGGCACAGGTTTCCACTTAGATGAAGTATGACTCGACTCTATAATTATTGGAAAATCTAAGACTAAAATATAATTATTAATAGTATGCCACTAAATAACTAAAATTATGTATTTGATGTCCGATAGTCAATGTTGACGTTGATCATTATATCCTTTGTTCATTTTGCATAAGTAATTTGTCCAGTTGATCTCGAACTTCTCTTCCTACTGACTGGACATCAACATTATCGAACTCATAACGCTATAAGTAAAAATGCTCAAGAAAATGGTACATGAATGAAGGTAAATTCAAGATTACCCGAGCATATTTACAGACATCATGTTCGTAATCTCTCCGGCTTTTGTCCATTTCTTTGCATAAGAGATTTAATGTAATAAGTGTCTGTGTAAAATTAGAAGCGAAAATGAATGTGCCATAAATGACGAAAAAAACGCTTACAGTGTTAGCTTGTAACGCATCGACAAGAAATTTTGCTCCATCGTCTCCGATTTCGGTATTCCAAAGATGGAGTGAGATGAGTGTCTACGTGACGTAATGCAGATAAGACTGTGATAATCATACGAAGAAGACGAAATTTACCTTATTACTACGTAATGCATTAGCCAGATGTCGTGCTCCTTCGTCTTCGATTACGTTCAACGAGAGATAGAGAGTGGTGAGAGTCTGTATAAAAGTATCCATGTATATCATGATAAGTATAATTCTAGTCAAGAGTAGGTAATCTTACAGTGTTACTTTGTAAGGCATCAGATATGTATTGAACTCCCATAGTTTGGATTTGGTTACAACTCAAATCAAGTGTGATGAGTATCTACACAAAAATGTTATGAACGAGATGTGATAATAATGATGATGACAAGCTCGAACTAACCGTATTTTGTCGTAATACATTAGCCATATATTGAGCTCCTTGGCTTCCAAGTTGGTTGGAGGACAGATCTAGGTTAGTAAGTGTCTATTTGAAGCCGTATAGGTTACGATCTTTCACAAATCAAGAGAAAGACAGAATTACCTTGTTATACTGTAATGCACGAGCTAAATGTTCTGCTCCAAGAGCGTCGATTTCATTGTATTCAAGATCGAGTGTGGTCAGTGTCTGTGTGAAGAGGTGTAGGTGATAATATGAAAGACATGCAAACAGAAATAGACCTACCGTATTATTTTGCAGTACCATAGCTATATGTTCAGCTCCAGTAGTTCCGATTTCATTTCTTCCAAGGTTAAGCGTAGTAAGTGCCTATATGAAACAGTATAGATGATGATATTAAAAGACATGAAGAGAGATTGCAAGTCACTGTGTTATTCTGTAAAGCATCAGTTAGGAACTGTATTTCTTCGCCTTTGATTTTGTTTATTTGCAAATCTAATGTGGTTAACGTCTATGTGGAAAAGTACAAACTCATAAAATGAGAAGTGCGAAGAAAGATCTAGAGTTACCGTATTATTTTGAAGTACATTAGCCACATATTGAAGTTCAGGACCGTTTATTGAATTATCGCTAATTACTAATGTAGTGAGTGTCTAAACGAAAATATTCCAATGAAGATACGAAAGACATGAAAAACGAATGACAATTACTTTATTATGTATTAATGCATCAGTGAGATGTCGTATTCCTTCGTTTCTTATTCGATTACGACAAAGAATTAGTGTAGTTAGAGTCTATGTAGAACGGCACAATTCGTAGTATGAAATATAAGAAAGTATAATTAGAATTACTGTGTTAGTTCGTAATACATCAGCTAGATGCTGTGCCCCAACGTCATGGAGAGGATTCCACACGAGATCTAATGTGGCAAGTTTCTGTGAATAAAAAAGTACAGATGAGAATATTTGTAAGATGGAAAGACGAAATAATGCTCACCGTCTTATTTCGTAGTACTCTAGCTAAATGCTCCATTCCAATCGGACCAATATCATTTTCCGATAAAAAGAGAGCTGTGATTGTCTATGCAAAGAAATGTAGATTTAAGCATAACAGAGATGAAAAGAGAGAATGAAAGTTACCATATTATTTTGTAATATATTAGCGAGATGTAGTGCTGCTTCATCTCCAATTCGATTGAAATTCAAATTAAGTGAAGTGAGTGTCTATGTGAAACAGTGTAGAGAGGGTATAAAAGATTTCTATGATGAACGAAGATTACTTGGTTATCTTTCAATGCATCAGTGAGATATTGTACTTCTAGAGTTCCTATCTCATTCAACGAGAGATCCAATGTCGTGATCGTCTAGTCAAGACAATATGTGTGAAAAGAATATGATAAATATAGTAAAAAGGAAAATATTACTTTGTGGTTTCGTATTGCATCCATTATGCGTTCGATTCCATGATGTTTCCTCTCCCATGGTTTGAGCTGCAGCGATGTAAGGGTCTATATGAAGCATACAATTTGACTAAAGATTACTACTACTTCTTAATACTTTAGTAAAATATTAAACATTAACCTTTCTTTTCTTTCATCGTTTAAAAAGATGACATAACTAGTGCACATGTATCTAGTAAAAACGACCTTGATAGAGAGTTAGTGTTATTTTTGATATGTAGAATATGTAGTCGATATAATTCTCCTGAAAATTATCTTCAACGAAGGCACTGAATCGAATGTTCATTATTCTTTCATGCTGAAAATGGCGTTAGTATAATTCATCCTAGTCAGCTCGTCGCATATGAAAGAGGAAAGTATTGATTGAGTGAACTAAGTAGTTCAATCGAACATATTTTTTAATTTTACATGTTAATGTGTTCACTGATTATATAGTAAACTTCTTGTCCAGCACATATTTTTTATCAAAAATAGATTGATTAATCAATTTACGATTCATTTAATCTAAATTTAAATTAGTTTAAAAATAAAATTTCACATAGGTCAATCACTGATAAATATATATTGTTTGACAATGAAAACGTAATTTCTATTTATTTTTAAGCTTAAACAATGCGTTTTTTAATACTTAAAATTATTTTCTCTTAATTTCATTTAACAACAGACTAGTTTTATCGTAGCAAAAAATTATTTTGACTATTTGTTTTTATCGAAATAAGTCATTTATTTATTCAAAGCATATCTACTATCCATGTTGAGGATATGATTATCGCAAAAACAAATATCTACTCTAAAATAAATTAGACTTTATTAGAGTTTAAAATCAGTCTAGAAAAATTGAAATTTTGATTTCTTCTATAGGGATATTACAAATCGCTTCCTAAATTTTAACTTTTATTGCATCACGTGTTTTCAGTTATTGATGTCTTCTCTTTGTATTCGATGAATTGAACCGTCATTATGAAAAGGATTCTCATAATATATCTGGTGGTTTATCATCATTAGATTGTAATTCCGTGCATAGCACGCTCTGAATTATGATTATTGTCGATCAAAAGGCTTTGAAAAACATATTACTATTGAACTAAAATAAATAAATAATAACTTTTTATCCGTATGTAACACTAAGTCGAATTAGTATTCACCGATTGGAACTGAAAATGGAAGCGCTTTTATTCAAAGTAAGTATATAAAGTTAACTCAACGACGTTGATTCTTCAACTCATAATATCAACATAGTTTTAATTTCGATTTGATGATTGATTTGTTCAGATACTCTTGTTGCCATTCGCAGCGATAGAATTCTTAAAGCAAAATCTCAAATGAATTTTAAATTAAGTGAAATAATAACTGCCTAGTCTACTGCAGATTTACTTTCTAGAATACTAGCACAAAGAAGCATGAAAACAGAAATAGTATTTTGCTGACATATATACAAAGAAGAGAAGACAAATCTTCAAGAAATCTATTGGAAAAAAGATTAACCAACGCAAATCTTTTTAGACTTTTCAAAGCTGAAAAGGCTTTTACATGTGTTTAACTGACTTTTGTATATGAAAAATTATTATCTTTGTAAAATTAAGAATTAAAACAATGAGAATAGTCATTTGTTGAATTAAATAATATGAAGATATCATTAAAGTTGAAGCTTACTTGATACCGATGATATGTATCAATGATAGTATTTAATCGCATACATACACCACGAGCAGTACACAAAAGTGTAAAATCACTAAGGTGATCCAGAATGCGATAAACAATGAGAACAGGCAATGTCAAAAAAGACGATGAACCTTTATCACCCATTAGTATTTTTTTTCTTCGCTATTGTATTTTGTTACGATCAGCGATGAATGAAACAATCTTGATACAACTGCAGTTTAGTGACACCCCCATTGTTGTCTATATAACAGAACAGAAAAAAAATCTATTGATGCATGGTACAACCAACTTCTGATGAAGAGAGAATACGCGAGATAGATGGCATGAGAGAACAAGAGAACCTTATTAAGAAAAAAAATACACATATATAGACATTCTCGACATAAAGATCGCCGAATTTATTTCATAATCTATATCAGCGATCTTTCTTTCGACGATTTTTCGATAAATATATCAACAGAAAATGGAATTATCATGCGGTGAGATGAATGGTGGCTTGTTTTCATCTGGATGCAGATCGCAGAAATGGCATCATCGATAGTCACTTCGTCGAAGTGAAATCCGAAAAACGATAGATCGTCGAAACAGTGATCGCTGAAACTATAGATTATGATTTTTCGGATTTTGGTGATCTGCATTTCGACTATGTGGTTTTCGGCGATAAGAATTCATATCAACTTGAAGAATATCTTTTACACATCCATTCTACTTAACAGTAGCTCTTTTTAATATTTAGTGAACAGATATCTATCTGGTCATCACCAAGATCTAATACAGGATTAAAAAAAATTAACTCACGAGTGTGAACAAATTTGATATTTTCGAAGAATTAAATGAATTTCAGTTTTTATTAGACTGATAAATATTAGAATTAAAATCAAAACGATAAAAAAGATCAATTGTACTAATCATTTAAATTTTTTTTGGCAAACGAAATAAAAACAAAATGTTTAAACATACAAAAACAATTTGATGTTTTTATAAATAGATATTTTTGAACGTTTTAATATCATCATTGTTCATTGGTATAATGGATAAAAGTTTTTATAAAAAAAATAGTCAAAAGCAACATATTATATAAATATTGGTAGTTCTTATTCTAAAGCGTCCTATAAATATGTATTTATTTAGAAATAAATACATAAAATGACAATGTAAGTAACCAATAGGATGATAATATAGTTTTAGCTGAGTTATCTAAAGGAAAATTAGTACCATTGATTGATAATTGAACAGAACCATTAGTAACAATTGATTGAAGCCAATCACGATAAACAGAGGCACGTGTATAAACGCCTGCATAGGCAGGAAGACCACAGCCTCTTCCGTAACTGGTTATACCAGCTAATACCCATCGACGTTTAGTTGATTCAAAATGCATCAAAGGACCACCTGAATCACCTTGACATGTATCTAATAAAATACTATATATGATCAAAATCATCATTAGAAAAAGGATACTTTCGTTTTCCAACTGCCTTGAGATGTAGGCTTCTGACAAAGGATAGTTTCATTAGCCTAATATTTTCTACTGCAAGTATTACTGACTGTAACTCTAGACAGCAGGCCATCTTATCTCAAAGTTTTTCCACTTAAACATTTAAATTTCTGATATATACTGATTAACCAGGTACTAACTATAAATACAAGGGCTAAAATATGTCACAATGTAGTCAGTACATTATTATATGAGTAATCTGAGACAAACATCCGTTAGTAATTTGTTCAGAGACATTCTATGTGCGATGTTACCAACGTTGAAGCACAATGTTTTGGTGGTATGTATCAAACAACTTAATCACTCAGTCATAGCGGACAATCATCATTGTTGGCAAAGATCTATTCTCTTACCTTTTCCTCCACCTATTACACCAGCACAAAACTGAAGTTTTCGATCGTAGATCGAAGATTCACACATTGAATGTTCTGCAGATATTGCTTTCAGGGTTACTTGTTGAAGATGTCGATAAGACGGTATTTCTGAATCGTATGAGTTTAATTTACCCCATCCAATTGCTACTAATGATGAATCAGGAACGGGATATTTATTGGCCAGATTTGTTGGAGAAACAGAAGGTACACATAGACGAGCAGTACCTTTTTCATTTAAAATATTCAGTGGTTGATTAAGTCTCAAAACAGCAATATCATTGGCTTTGGAAACATCATTATATTGTGGATGTGAAGAAACATCAACAACAGAACGCTCTTGAGCCATAGACAATGTTCCTTGAGACAATGAATCTATACCAACAATAACCTTTACGTCTCGAATAACCTCGGAAGGATTTGTAACACAATGGGCAGCGGTAATAATGTGTAACGGTGAAATAATTGCACCACCACAGAAATGTCTATTAAAGGGTTTTTGTAACGATACAGCCCATCCCCAACTTGAATTAACTGCTGATTCACCCCCAACAATCTTATTTAGATTAGCATTAGTTTTTGAACATCCACATTCGACATTTCGATCACAGGAATAAACAATTGAAGAAACGATATTAACATTACATAGACAGAGAAATAAAAACAACAGGTAGATGTATTCCATTGAGAATGGATTTAAAGTTAATTCAATACCTCAATGTTGAATAACTTTTTACCTTTTATATATTTTAATTTTTTTTCTATTTTATGGATGTTAACGTCATTCAAACGCCCGAATATTTACAGGTGATTATGTTTCTTATTAGATGAGCCACATATTTTCTTACATCGTCTCAATAACTGTCAATATTGTATTTTCGTTTTCGGATATACAATAAACGGCAAGAAATCTTCCTACATATTTACTTATTCTGATTAAAGCACGAAGAATAATAAATATTTTTGTAAATAATAGCTAAAATTTCATATTAAGAAATAATCTTCTCTGTAAAACAGCTTCACAATGATTCATCATGAATTAGCAGGTGATGCAAAAGTTTTTACAAAAATATCACACTATCTTTTGTCGAGTAAAACATTTTTCAGAAAAATGCAAAGTACCTATTTGGAATCCACATTGAAAGGACTTTTTACCTCTGTGGTAGAAATACATTTTCGAAGAACACTAAAATTTAGTCGGTAAAATCATCCCAAAACAAGTGCCGTAGAAGTAGCTGATTTCTTAATATTTTTTGGTTTTCTTCTATGTATTCAATGGTATTTTAGTGCTCTTTTTCCCATTAGATTCGCCGTTTAATGCTCTACAAAGAACGGTAGAAGAAACTCTAAAAATTACGAGAGGTTGATAGTTTTTTTTGACGATCATTCGAAACCGTTTTTCCTCTCTAGATCAAATTTTAGTGCTGTTCGAAGACATGTTTGGTATCCAAAGAAAAGACACTATAGAATTATTTTGACCATACAGGTAAAAAGCCCTTTTAACATAGATTTTAAATAGATCCTTTGAATTCTTCAGGAAAATGTTTCAGCCGGCGAAAGACGATACGATATTTTTGTTTTTGTAAAAACTTTTGTATCACCCGTTATTTCATGTAAACGGCCGTTTTGATTAATAATAAATCAAAATATTGTTTGCTTTAATATAAAATATAAACGATGAGATAAGAGAAGATACAGTTGGATCATTGTAAATTGATCATTATCAGGAAATCAATAAGAAAAGCAGTGTAAAAATTAAGGATTAGTTATCGAATGAATAACGTATTCTTATTTCATTGAAAAAAAATATTGAATAAAAATATTAGGATTAAACTAATTCATCTTTTAAATAAAAAATCAACTTATTTCAAATTATGAAATATTTTATTTTCATAAATACAAAACTTTCATTCCAAAAGACAAATGCCAATCAAAAAAAAACAGTTTTTAAGACGTTTTATTATTTTTATAACCACGCTGATAAGATTATTTAAAAACACATAATATTATTTTTTAATCAACTCATCAACGCTTGTACTAAATCATCAGATACATTTTGATAATATTTCAAATGAAATTTTCATTCTTGAACTACAATTAACTGATATGAATATGACACGTTTGAAATATTTTTCTTATTATATCCAGTTTAGTTCATCAGTTCTTTATAAAAAGTGCATAGAATTTTATAAAAATGATTAATAATATTTTCATTTGGAAAGAATATTTTTGATGCTACTGAATATTGATTATTTGCTATAGCTTCTATTAAACATCAAGTATAAGTGAATTGAAATTTATGTTTATTTATAAAATAAGAATATAATCTATTCGACAAAATTCTTTTATCATTAATTATCTTCAAAAAATATGCAAAAAATATATGAAAATGATCGTATGATAAGTTCAAAACAGTATTTCATTGGATCCGTAAATCATTTTCATAGATTTTTTTAATGCTTCTTGGAGTTAATTCGACTGCTGAACTTGCGGGTTGTTCACTGTTACCATTGTCTAGTTATTAAGCTTACACCCATTTCTCTTTGATTGCGATGCAGATATGCAAATAAACTGCAAGCCTTTATATCTCTTATTATGATTATTATCAATTTCAGTAAACAACAGTCTAAATGTGAATGACATAATATAAAAGTTAGCTATTTACAATAACTAGTATTGGACCAAAAAGAATAGCGGTTAACCAAAGAACATGAAAGAAACAACTAACTTCAAGGGATCTGTAGATCTTCAGAAGACTTTATTAGATAACATGACCGAAATCTTTGCGATTTTTTCTTGTCGATGATATTCGATCAATAATCATAATATGACTATTCACAAGTATCTTTTTCTTAGCTCATCTAAGTTCAGTTTAAGCATACGATTGTGACTGTCCGGGAGAAATTAAAACGTTTTTTTCATATCGAAATATCGAGATATTATGTATATTATTCAAAGCAATATTATCAATTTGAATTTTTCTATCTTTTATGGACGATCAATTGAATCTTTCATTTAGTCTTAGACAACAGAGTTATAACTAATTATAAAATTGAGATGATTATCTCGATTCTTATAAACCAATAGAAACAGAAAAGAATACTATGGATATCCAATAGTAATGGCAACAACATTTTAGTACCACATACAAAGCTTGATAAAAGTTCCTTTTTACATAGGATGATAGAGGAAAAAAAGCTCTATCTTTCTATACTATTTGATTAATATTGAACTAATATCGTGATGATAAAATTTTGATAAGAACTGTTTTTGTTGAATGCTAGCTCGTTACAGTAGACCATAACGGGTGCAGTATAAAAAATGAAGTACTTTTGCATTTCATTTTACCATTATTAAATACGTTGTATTAATAAAAAAAGAAAGAAATATACCACAAGATGAAGCGTGAAAAGCTCTACAAGTTCCATTGAATCGCTTATTTTCTAAGTGCACTTTTTGCTTTCAAAAAACAAAATAAAATTCTGAGTGACCTAATTTTGACGTTACAAACACGAGATTTTGTTTTTAGAGAAAGATGTATACATTTTATCCTATTGTATTTTTGTATAGTTTTCTTTGTAAAGTGTAGAGTTTTTCACGGTGCATCTTTTAGCGTATTCTGTTTTTTAAATGAAACATATTTAGTAATAAGAAAATGAGATAGGTTGAAATGTATATATCTTTTATTAAAATGAAAATCTCCTTTTCGTTATACCGAAATTTGGTTGCTCAGAATTTTGTGCATTTCGAAGATAAAAAATGCACTTAGAAAATAAGCGACTCAATGGAAGTTGTAGAGCTTTTCACGCTGCATCTTGTGGTACATTTCTTTTTTTGATACAACGCATCAAATAATAATAAAGCGAAATACAAAAGTGGCATAAACGTTATGGTCTATTGTAACGAGCTAGCATTCAACAAAAACAGTTCTTATCAAAATTTTATCATCACGATATTAGTTCAATATTAATCAAATAGTATAGAAAGACAGAGCATTTTTTTCTCTATCATCCTATATAAAAAGGAACTTTTATCAAGCTTAGTATGTGGTACTAAAATGTCGTTGCCATTACTATTGGATACCCCTAGTAAGTAGAAAATTCTATCTTTATTTTTATCATTAAAGTTATGTATTAGAAGTAAAATAATCCTATTTGAATTAATGAAAAATTTTTATCATATTTTTGAAGATAATTAAAATCATGTTTATTTCATAGATTAAATATACAATAAAAATATGTTTATCATTAATGAAAGAAAAAAACGAAGAAGATATTTTACTCATGAATTATTTACACGTGTATTCTTTGTGTAAATTGATGACGATACATTCATATCCTAAAGGCGTGGATAACACATCTTTGATGTTTTACAAAATGAAAGGATGAGATAGAGCGAAGAAATTTGAATGCCTTCAGGGTGGGACATATCTATATACAATCGATTTGGACGTATATACATATGTATACGTCCTTCATCGTGAATAGATGAATTCGTTCAAATATATAATGACAAGAAAGAGAAAGAAATATATTATTATAAATGTCGTTGCATTTTGAATAAAAACAAAATGAAGATGGCAACCTTTTCAAATAAAAATCAATCGTTACCTCATCCAATTGAATTAGAAAATAGTCGACTTTATAATAAGGATCTTGCTCCAACTCTTTCAACACAACGAACATGGACAGCATGGAATTATGCAGCATTATGGATTTCAATGTGTCATTGTATACCAACTTATACTTTATGTGGAAGTTTAATTGCTAATGGTATGAATTGGTTTCAAGCATTATTTACAATTGGAATTGGAAATATAATTGTACTTATTCCAATATTACTTATTGCTCAACCAGGTACGAAATATGGAATACCATTTCCTGTTTTAGCACGATCAGCATTTGGAACATATGGTGCAAATATACCAGCTATGCTTCGAGCACTTGTTGCTTGTGGAGTGAGTTTTAAAAGATAAATATTTTTGATAGAAAATAATAAAATTTCTTTTTAATATTGTAGTGGCTTGGTATTAATGTATTTTTAGGTGGTGAAGCATTAAAATTATTTTGTATAGTTGTTTGGCCTGGATATGAACATATTGGAAATGGTTGGACATTTCTTGGTTTATCTATTCCAAGTTGGATAACATTTTTATTATGTTTATCAATACATATTATAATTATATATTATGGAATGGAAGCAGTTAAAAAATTTGAAAATTGGTCAGCACCAATTGTACTTATTTTGGCTGCTATTCTTCTTATTTGGTTAGTTGTTAAAGCAAAAGGTTTAGGTCCTATGTTACATAAACCATCAAAATTTCAAACATTTCATGATTTTTGGATTGTATTTATGCCTTCATTAACAAGTAATATTCTAAGATTCAATAAAAATGATTATTTTATTAATTTAGTTTTTTTTTCTCTAAAGGTACAGTTGGTTTTTGGTCAACACTCGCGTTAAATATTCCTGATTTTACACGATTTGGTCGAAGTCAACGGGATCAAATAATTGGTCAATCAATTGGATTACCATTGACAATGCTTGTATTTAGTGCTATGGCTGTTATTATAACAAGTACAGCACAAGATGTTCTTATTAATGTAACAGGAAATTTATGGGATCCAGTTTATTTACTTTCAGTTATAACATCTCCTTCTCATAATTTTTTTTCAACACCTATACGTATAATCATAGCTATTATTTCATTATTAGGTATATTAATAGCTACTGTTTCAGTAAATATAGCAGCAAATGTTGTATCACCAGCAAATGATTTTGCTAATTTAACTCCAAGATATATATCATTTAAAACAGGTGGTTTAATAACTTGTATATTAGCTGTTATTATTATGCCATGGAAATTATTATCAAGTTCACAAGAATATGTTTTTACATGGTTAATTGGTTATTCAGCTTTATTAGGTCCTATTGCTGGTATACTTATTGGAGATTATTATATATTAAAAAAACAAAAATTAGAAATTATTGAATTATATTGTGATGCTTATCCAATATTTACATATCGAGCTGTAAATTGGATTTCTATATTAGCACTTATAATTGGTATTGCACCAAATATGCCAGGATTTTTAAGAAGTTTAGAACTTAATCAAAATCAAGACAAAAATTTTTTTGATTATATTTATATTTATGCTTGGTTTGTTGGATTATTTCTTGCTGGTTTTATATATGTTGGAGCTATGTTAATACATAGACGAATAATTTCTGATAAAGTTCGATGTCGTCTTTAAGAAAAAAAATGATATGTAAAATATTTATAAACAATTGATTATTGTCTTCAATTGAAAATAAATTGTAAAAATATATAATAGTTGTTTTCTTTTTTGGATAATATGAATATATAGTAATGCAAGAATACAAAAAAACTTGGTTATTTTTTTGAACTGTTGTCAGAATAACTGATGTCACTAATAATGAACAAGTAAAAATGTAAACTAAATAATATCGGATGAAATATTTAATTCATTTATTCTATAATATTCTTTAAACTATGTGGTTATGGTAGAGTAATGAGAATTCATTTTATGTCTGTTTATCTATCTTAATATAGTTTAAATGGACATGTTGTATGATTTGATTGACAGATTAATAATATATAAATGAATGTGTGAATAATTAATCATTAAAAACTGATGAGTTAACTTAAATATATAACTATGATTTATATATACATATAAATACAAAAATGAAATATCAATTAAAAATAAAAGACTTGCTTTATATAGTATACCGATTCATCAAATTAATTTTTTTTTTGAGCGCCTGTCATATACTTGTCATATTATCAATTTTGTCTATTACTTCTTTTAATGTACCT
>JAJEKB010021837.1:0-30311 GCA_022393335.1 Macrotrachela quadricornifera | reverse complement strand
TGTTTTTCTTATTTGTTAAGAATTTGTTTCCATTTATTTGTTTCATTTTTAACATTATTCCAAAATGGTTTATTATGATCGGTGATAAGATACATCATTAAAAAAACTGGTGTTGTAAATATTGCTTCAAATATACGAAAAGCTGGTGATGATTGTTGAAATTTATAATGTCCAATACCTTGCATAATTAAACCAGTAAAAAATATAATTAATCCATAGAAAATAGAATTAACTTCTGGAGAAAAAATATTAATAACAAAACTAAATAGTATACCAAAAAGAATAATATATGATAAAGCTGTTTTATAATCAAATAAGAATATAATTGTACAATAGAATATATAAAATACTAGAGAAAAACGATAATCAATAGAATAAGTAATAGTCAGAATACCAAATATTAATAGAGGTATTGCAAATGTATGTAATAAACGATTAATTGGATGAGAATGATAATAATTAACAAAACCAAATTCACTTTCTAATGAATTTCCTTTAAAAAATGGAAGAAGTAAAGATTTTGTAATGCTATTCATGGTTAATATCATAGAATGTCATAAAATATTTACATTCTTTCTGTTTTTTTTAAGCTTATCTTTCGTATGAATCATATATTCGAAAGTTAAAAGATTTATCTTATAATGAACTTTCAACTCAATTTCTTTCTTTTCAGATATTAATTCAATTAAATAATGGTTAGTTATTTATTATTAAATTTATATTTTAATTTTATAAATTCCTACAGACATCAACAAATATTCTATGTGAAAAATATGATTATATACCTGTACAATCATATTGGTTTTATTCGAAAAAAACTTCAAATAATATTATTTGGCTTCCATTTTCATTGATTGATATTGAGAAACTTGAACAAGCTTATATTCAAAGTAAGATTAATAGAAAAAAAGAATTGAGAAATATATTTTAAAATTTAGATCAAGAAATTATTTCAACAAATGGAAGTCTTTATGATGTAAATATTATTCAACGTATACGTATACCTATTTATTGGAATGATGAACCAAATGAAATTCGACGTTCAAAATGGTTTTATTCAATACAAAAAACGAATTCATTTATTCCATTTGATGAATCTATGGATGAAATACTTGAAGTAAAAAATAGGTCTTTTTGTTTTTTTATTTAAATAATAAAGAATTTTTTTTCAATAGAATCTTTATATTGAAACATGTAATGAACAATCTTGGCATAAAACATACGAAATAAATAATGGAAAAGAAATTATTACATTTCATAATCCAAATCAAATGATAATGCAATATAATAATCAAACAAATAATGAGAATAAATCTTCTGTATGTATTTATTATAATATTGAAGAAATAAAATTTAATTTAATTTAGTATGAAATACGAATATTAAAACGTGGTTTACCAGATATATTTTTAAATGAAATAAAATCTGGTGATAATGATTCAGTTGAACATTTATGTTTTGTTGTACATGGTATTGGTCCAGTATGTGATACAAAATTTCGATCATTAATTGAATGTGTTGAAGATTTTCGTCAAACAAGTCGTATGATACTACAAACTCATTTGAAATCATATGAAGAAAATAATCATAAACATCGAATAGTATGTAGAAGATTTTATCAATTTATGATATGATTCAATCTTTTCAAGATTTTGTTTTTTGTTTTATTTATTTAAAGGAATTTTTACCAATCTCTTGGCATGCTGATCTTCATCTAGATGTGAGTGTTAAAAAAATAAAAGAAAAATTTCTAGAAATAAATAATTTTGTTTTTTTTTATAGACTTCTGGTGTTGATAATCATCTATCACCATTAACATTACCAAATGTTACCAAACTTCGAACATTTATTAATACAACATTAGCAGATATACTGTTTTATACAAGTCCTGTTTATTGTCAAGTAGATAAATTAAATATAATAGAAGAAAATAAAACAGATGATTTGTTTTTACTTTGATTTTTAGAGAATAATTACACGATGTATTAATGAAATGAATCGTCTTTATGATTTATTTTCACAACGTAATCCATTATTTAAAGGTCAAATATCTGTTATTGGACATAGTCTTGGTAACTAAGATATTTATTTATTTTTTAAATCATTATTTTTTACTTCAATCATAGGTTCAGTTATTCTCTATGATATCTTAAGTAATCAAACATTTGATACTGAATATAATATCTCAAATAAAATCAATAATTCAATAATTAATTATGAAAAATTAAAATTTCCAATTGAAAATTTTTTTGCATTAGGTATTTTTCTATAAATAAAAAGTATATATTTTTTTAATCTGATATTATTCTTTAAGGTTCACCAATTGCTATGTTTTTAACTGTACGTGGAATAACATCAATACCATTAGATTTTATTTTACCAACATGTAAAAGTTTATTTAATATATTTCATCCTGTATATAAATAATAAAAAGAATTTTCATTTGTTAAATATTATTTTTTTTTATTACTTTCTAGTGTGATCCAATAGCTTATAGATTAGAACCTTTAATTGATTCACAATGGACTCTTCCACCAGTATTATTATCACATCATAAAGGACGAAAAAGAATGCATTTAGAATTAATTGATAAATTTTCTAAAGTTAATGATATAAAAGAAAAAATGTTTGGAATATTCAAAAATACAAAAACAATTATTACAGATTTTATGACATCTTATAAGTTAGTATTTAAAAATTATTATTTTAATTATTATTTTCTTTATAGTAATCCTTTAACTTCACTAACAAATATGACAATAGAACATGAAGATAGAAATGAGAATGATGGTAATTATTATCTCTAATAATTAGAAATGTAAAAGATCTTCGAATAAATCTATGTCAAATTGCTTATTAAATTCTACATAATCTAATTAAGAATAAAAGAGTATCATATTGCGGACATAAGTGGTAACATAATAGTACTTAGAAAAAAGAAAATGATCTCTCAATTATCTATTGAATATAAAATCAACAAAATCTGACAAAAAATTAATAAAATTTTGTTAATTTTATTATAGAAAAGGATCGTTTTTCACTATTTGTCGTAACTTTTTAACTTTAATTAATATTTAATCATTTCAGAAATTCATATTACTGATGACAATAATCGTCCAATAGGAAAATTAAATCAAGGTCGTCGTATTGATTATGTTCTACAACATCGTCCTATTGAAATAATTAATGAATATTTATTCGCATTTACCAGTCATGCTTCATATTGGTATAAATGAAAAAAAAATACCAATAACTTTCTTAATTCTATTTTTTTTTTAGGTGCTCTGAAGATACAATGTTATTAATATTAAACGAAATTCTTAAACTCGATAATTTTTAAACAAAAACAAATTTCAATCACATACATCTTCATATGAATGAATAATATATAACATGTTCTTGTTTTTTTTTATTTTAATCATACTAGTCATGAAGACATTTTTTGTTTTTTATTATTTTATATTTAAGATAATATCATTAAAGGAATTTTTTTAGTGATAAAACATTCATTTTTTTGTAGATGTGATGATGATGTTTACAAATAAAACAATTTATTTATTAAATATATCTATTAAAAAATTTTCGAATTATTCACTAATTCGATTTGCGTCATGGAATACGAATAATAAGTAAGAATAAATATGATTTTATAATTAAATTATCTTTTTTTCCATAATAGAAAAAAATAAATTATCGAGAACGATTGCGTACTAAAATATTATTAATAAATTTCCCTTTTTTTTAGATAATGTGTAGTTTTAAACACCCGATAGAATATGAGACTAGAATATCAAATAACAAGATCAATTTATTAATATAGAATCTTTTTTTTTTTTTTTGAAAAAAAAATAGTTCAATTATATGAAAGTAATTATAAGAATAAATCTAAATCTTGAAAAGCTTAGCTTAATTTGACGTATAGTACACTTTTTTTTTTCTATATAATCATCTTTTGACTTTTTCTGTATTCTCTTGAGAATTATTTCTTAATTTGATGTAGAGTAATATATTTGATGAAATAAAATCATAAAAAGTTTTTTGAACGGCAATTTTTATCACAAATGAATATTTTTGTTATGAATAAATTTCGAATAAAATCTCAAAAAAAAATATTGATTTATCAAATTAACGATTATCTTAACTATATAAATATTTATTGATTTTATTTCATAAGAAAAAATAAATCTTTTCTTTCTTCTAGACTTCATGAGGTTGGTCTGTTTACGGCTATAAAACAAGAGGGAAATTATCAAACAGGCCAGGTATGTCATACCTATGATAAATGAATAAATGTCAAATATATATACAGCTGTTGTCAAAACCACTTGCATATCTTGCTATGCAAATATGTTTTTATATGTATGTGACTTTCAAGTAGTTTTGTATATGATTGATACAGGCACGTACCCAGAAATTTTCTGAGGAGGGGGCCCTACTATGGGAAAATAAAAAATTTCATAGGGCAAAAAGTGTCTTCCCGTACCCCACTACGGGCGTTTTAGCCCTTGAGGGGGGGGGGCAAACCCCATGGATCCCCCCCTCGGTACGTGCCTGGATTGATATAATCTATAACAAGTACTATTGAACATCATATTTCAGTATTTTATTAATTCATCTTTAGAAAAAAAAGAGACAAACATCTATTTTTCATGGACATTCTAACAATTCCGATAAAATCATCGTCTAGTAGCAGGAAGAAAGAAATTTTTGAGCATATAAACATAATATTGACCATCTAAATGTGTAATAGGTCACTACGCCTTTCACACTCACAGCACCCCATACGTGGACTTTTTAATAATTTTGAAATATACGTTTAAATTCATTATTTGTACCAATGATGAACAATGTTGCGAAAAAGTTGAAACGAAGCCTCATCTGTAAATATTGTACCCGTAAAATTATCATTTTTATGCTGTTTAGCCCATTGAACACGTCGTTTTTTATGATCAGATGTTAACATATGAGTATTTTCTGGTAAAATATTTCTATAACCATATTCATGAAGATGACGATATATTGTTGGTGTAGATACTAATGGATAGCTTTTTTTTTCATTCACACTCAGTACACGTGGTCGATCATTTCTGCCTCGATATTTAAGCGAATTTGTTTGTTTTAATTTATTAATATTGTAACCTTGATATATGACGATTTTTTAAATTATATTAGATGACATCATGATTAAATGTATATGTAGAGAAAAGAAAAGAAATTACACGTTTGTATGGTCAACATGTTATATAGCTAACATACATATATTTGTGGAAAAATGAATTTTGTAATTGCTTTCTAATGGCAAGGAAATCGTTATACGGAATTTTTAATTTTGTGCGAGTACTTTTTGACTACAGCTGTATACATATATTAAAAGTTGAAAGAGTATATGCCTATACGTACATTAAGGGACACTTGCCATAGATTATAATTTTTTCTGTACAACAGATAATACAACAAATTTCGATGTATACAATAGAAAAAGAAATTTTTCTGTGCATATCTGTGTTGATATCACAGAATTCTAATCTACATTGTGAAAATTAAAAAAAAAAAAAAAGAAAAAAAAAAAACAACAACAATTAATAATAATAATAATAAATACTATGAAAATAAACAACATAAAGTTCGTTTATGTGATTGATTATTTAATTGTACAAGAGTATTTAATGTTTGTATAGGACTTTCTCCATTTGATATTGTTGAATCAACTTGTTGAAGAAGTGCTTGTCCAATTGCTTTAAAACAAAATTCAACATTAAAACCAGTTTTAGCTGATGTTTCAGTATATGTTACACCATATTCATTTGCTAATTTTTCTGCCATTTCACGTGTTACAACACGTTCAGTTGTTTTATCAACTTTATTAGCAATTAACATAACAATCACATCGGAATGAGCATATTCATGAATGTCGCTTAACCATGCACGAACATTATTAAAACTAGTTATAGATGTTACATCATAGAGCAATAAAAGAGCATTTGCATCACGATAATAAGAATGAGTTACAGAACGAAAACGTTCTTGACCGGCCGTTAAAAAGAAAAAGAGAAGAAAAAGATTATTAAATTATATCTAAGACAAAAAAATGTATGTATTCCTATTGGTAGTAAAATAAGTAGAATAATTTTTATAATAGAATTAATCTACCAAAAAGAAAATTTATCATTTATTAGTGAAATATTTTGAATATAGAGTTAGTCAATAATCTGAATCAATATTTATATAAAAATCAATAAAGTTATTTTTTTTCTTTTATAAAGAAATAAAAAAAAGAAATGGATTTAATAAATGTCTTAGTTGTTTTTTCTTTTTGACATAATAAATAAGTAAAATGATGAATAATCTCTTATTTTATAATATTCTCAAAATATTTCCGAGAACATTTATTCTTGCATTATTTTTTTCCCGTTGAAAAATGAATAACAATAATAATAATAAGAAAAAAAAAATCATATTTTCTTATTTCCGTTCAGAATTTTAAACGAAGAAAAATAAATAAATGATTTATGTTTTTCTTTTTTTTTTTGTTTTGTTTTTTATAACTAATAAATTAAATAAATTATTTAAATTTATATATTACATACTGTATCATATATTTGTAATTTGACTTGTTTATCATTAATCACAATTGTTTTATTACGGAAATCAATACCAACTGTAGCAATAAAACTTCCAGATAAAAATGTATCATCTTTAAAACGTACTAATAAACATGTTTTGCCAACACCACTATCTCCAAGTAACATTACCTAATAGAAATAAATACTATATGTAAAATCATCAAAATTTATTTTGTGACATTTAATCTTATTTTTTGTTTTTCTTTTATAGTTAATAATAAGATTTCTATAGAGATTAAATCTACCTTAAATGTATTTTGTTGAATATGATTATGATTGTTATTCATTGTTGGAAGTGGACGGTTCATATTTTTTTATCTGGATTTTTGTTCTTTGATCAATCTAAAATGTTTTTATTTTATACCTGTTAAATATGTATAAGATTTATGATGAATAAAGCTGAAAATAAGACACGTGATTCGATTCCTCTTGAATATGATGCGAATGAAAGTATTTTTGACAACTTCATTTGTATTTTCTTTTCTCATTCTTTCTTTTTCTTCTTCTTCTTCTTCTCAACATCTACCTATCGAATGGTAGCTATTGCACATACACACTTCAATTATAAATGCGTACAAGCATTAGTCTGTAAAAGTACTCCTTTTCTCGACATAAATTGTCGTGTTATTAACTCTTCTTTTTTTCCTCTTACATATACAAAAAAATAGAAAAAGAAAAGCGATAACAATGTCAATGAGCTAGATTCACATTTGATTAGGAAATGACAAATCGTACGACAGATCTTTTTCTTCTTTTCTCTCTCTCTCTCTCTCTTCTCTCTCGTCTTCTGTCATCATTCTATTGCGTGATTATTCTTGTAGTATGATAGTTTGTCTATATGCATTTTAACACGAACAAACCGAAAACTCAAGAGGTTATTGCATATACTCCTACACATTCGCTCTTTTTCTTTTTATATATATATATATATATATACGTGCTCGGATGAGCTAAAGTATTGAGAAACGACTTTGCAGACGAACAACAACAGATGAAGCGTGAAAACAACATTTATGCGTACCAGTATAAGTGTAATGCAAAAAGAAGAAAATAAAGACGAAGAAGAAGACGAAGAAGAAAAAAAAAGAAAGAAAAAAGAGGAAATAATCGTTTTTCCAGATTTGCTATCCTTCCCTAAGATGAAACAATTTTTTTTCTTATGTCTCCTCTATTATCACACAACGAAACTATTAATTTAAATTCTTGTACAATAATAATTAAGATAATATCTTACCTCAATAAATAAATATATATATAATAATTTTTGCTTTTATATACATATATTTAATATACAATTGAGTGATTGAAATTTATATTGTCGAGAGAATAAAAATTGATGGAATGGTACGGCTCACTGGAATATTGAAAAAAATGTATAACACATACCAAAAAAAAACCGAGATGAAGATGGGTGACGAACCAAATGAGAATAGAGAGAGAGAGAGAGAGAGAAAGCAATAGACGAGAAGAGATGAGAAATAAAAAAAAAAAATGGAGACTCCTTGCCGACAAACTCTGCTGTTAGTGTTTTCTTTCTTTTTTTCTACCGTCGTTATTACTACCGTTTCTGTTCTGTTATAGCAAATATATTCTGACAAATCGAATGATTCTCTCTTGTTTTGTCCTAAATAAAGCTTTGCATATATATATACAGACAAACTTATAGAGCAATTATCGAATTGAGTCGTTTATTAAATACTTATTTTGATATTCTAATATTATCTCTATATAGTAAATTCAATTAATATATTCTAGAAAAAACAAAATAGTGATAATCGACAATTTTTTTTTCTTCTTCATCTATTCATATAATTACAGCAAAAAAAAACAAAAAAAATAACATCGAAAAGCTTTTTAGAAATATTTTGTTATAAATAATAAATGAAAGTTTTTCTTTTTTTTTTTGTTATTGTTCATTTATGTGAAAACATAGTAACAATAATGATAATGAATAACAAAAAAAAAAAAAAGAATTTTTTTTTTCATACTGTTTAATCATGCATTAAAAATAATTATATAAAGATGAATTCGTCCGAGTTATTTGATATCTTTTTATTCAATTATTATCTAGTTATTTCTTCATCGAGTTTTTGGTTATCGAGGTGTTATTTTATTTCCTTGGCTTGCAAAAGTATTTGATCGATATGATGGACGTTCAAATACATTACCACCATTACCAAGAACAACAAAATCATCACAATCAAATATTCATGAAATTCGGGCTAAATCAGTTACTTATTATCAAGTTTTAATTGATACACGAGATATGCCACATATTCGAGCACAAACAGGTTTAGAATTTCTTTTTTTTTTTTAATGAAAAAAAATAAAATTCTTTATATTTATAGAAGCTGTTACGTTTTTGGGTAATCAAGAACGTGATCGAAATCTTTATGCTATACCAGGTCTTGATTATGTAGCACATGAAGATGTTATACCCTATACGGTAATTTATTATTATAATTTTGTTCCATTAATGAATAGTATTGATTGATTTTTATTGATATATATATGTCATACGAGATTGAATAATAAATAGTTTGTTTGAAAAATCTATTAATTTTCAAAAGAGTTAATCAAGTAGAATTTTCCAGTATATTTATTCTTAATAGGATTATATAAAGTTTAGAATTTGAATAAAAATTTTTAATTTATTAATTATAAATAAAATAAAAATATGAAATTTTTTTAGAGTACAGAACGAACACCAATTGAACATGAATTATTTGATAAATTTTTAATGCATGATTCAGAAGCAAGTATGTTTATATATTTATTTAAAAAGAAAAAATTATTTTTTTTTTCTATTAAGCTCCAAATTTTGTACCACGTGAATATTTAAAATCTTGGCAAGATCGACATCATCTTTGGCTTGAATTATCTGATGTATCAAAAGATGTTACACATCAAATACGTGTTACTGTTATACCATTTTATATGTAAAAAGAAAAAAATTTTTATTTTATTTTATTTTATTTTTTCGTTTTTGGAATTATTTAGGGGATCTCGTTCAGCTCAAGGTGTGACTGTTCATTGGTGGCGTTATTCAATTCGTATTGAAAATTTAAATCCAGATGAACCTGTTACATTACGTGAACGTCATTGGCGTATATTTAGTTTATCAGGTACATTAGAAACTGTACGTGGTAAAGGTGTTGTTGGACATGAACCAAGATTATCAAAAGAATATCCAGCTTTTCAATATTCATCTCATATATCATTATCAGCTCCAAGCGGTCATATGTGGGGGTAAGATATATAATATTAAAAGAATTTTTATTTACTTTTAAATATTATTTTAGTACATTTAAAATGGAAAAAGATAATGGAACATTTATTGAAGTTCGAATACCACCTTTTAATCTTGAATGTAAATCAGATTCAACCGATAATAAATCATTAGTGTAACTTTTTATATATCTCTCTCTCTATATATATATGTGTTTTATTATCTAAAAATATTCGTAGAAGTAATAAAATGTTCATGTCTTCTTTTTCTTTGTTTCTATATGAAACAAATGAATTTGTTTGTTTGTTTTTTTTAATATAAACATTATACTTGCAGATTTAATGTTATTCAAATATTTCTATCAAAATAAGATTGTATATAAGCAATTTCATACAAGTTCAACAAGACATATTCCTCCTCTAGTATGGGTTTTTCTTAAACCAGCATTGAAAGGTGTTGCTTGGATAACTGGCAGGTGAAGAAAAATAGAAAGATATTGATTTTGTATAAACAAAAACTTAAAAAGATATTTATTATTTTGTAAAGATCAACAAGAAAATGGTATCGACAATTACCACCAGAAAAACGATCTATTTTTATGGAACATCTTAGACGACATCGATTTAAATATATTTCAATTTTTGGAACAATAGGAACTGCTGCTGGTGTAGGAAATTATTGATATATTTTCATATAAATTATATATATATATGTATATAGATACATTATTATACTCATCTTGAAACATCACCTATAACTGGACGAAGACGTTATATGATGTTGAATGTTGAACAATTGAAAAAATTGTCTGAAATGGAAAAAGAAAAGGTTGGTTTTTCACTAGTAGTATCATATATGCAGGAAACCATAGACACAAGAAATAAAGAATATGCACAGGTACCTTTTTAATAGATACTTCTGCATATTTTAATGTATCTCGACCGATGTTAATTTCTTAAGTATGTGACCCCACCTCTCAATTTTATCTGAAGAGTTGTTATATAAGATTAAAAATTAATTCTAATACGATTAAAGTATTTTCTAATTAAAAGATAAATATCATTTTCTCACACTAGACTTCAATATTCATTAATAATTTTTCAAAGTAAATATCTTAAAATGAATTATTTTTAAATACTTTAGCTTGCAAATTTATTTTCTAATCAAATGTTACCTGAAAAAAGCAAACAAACTCAGATTGTCGCTAAAGTAGCACATAAAATTCTTATTTCTAATATGGATATACCTATTATTAAAACAATCCCATGGAGTGTTCGAGTTGTTGTAAGTAAGTTTATTTTAAGAATTAATATTATTTTACATGTTTCTGTTTTTTATTTATTTAATAATAAAGGATACTGAAATGAAAAATGGTAAGTTATTTCTATAGAAGAAAAAATCTATGATGAATTATTCGTATTTTTTTTATTTATGTATATAGCTTTTGTTTTACCGGTATGTAAATATAAGAAAGGATTAAAAAAATGATATTTCTATCATTTATTTCTAGTCCGGCGATATTTATGTTACTCGAGGAATGCTTGAAACATTGTGAGTGTAGAATATATATATATATATTTTTATTCAGAAAAAAGTGATTAGAGAATCTCCTATACTTAATTAGGTTAAATATTTCTTCTATCAGATATGATTATATGAAATCCTATTGAACTATGATAGAATTCTTGAGTTGTTTTTAGACTATATAGAAAAATCTGAAATATTTGCTATACTAACTCGTTTATTTTAATTAATCTAGTTCAAATGAAGATCAATTAGCTATTGTTCTTGGTCATGAATTGTCACATGCAATTTTAGGACATTCTGTATGATTTTGAATTTTATATTTATATTTATATATGAATATTTTTGTTTTAGGGAGAAAGTATATCTTATTTACAATTAATCGATATATTAGGTATGTATGATTAATTTCGAAACTCAAAACTATAAATAGTTTATGAATGGAATTAAATTCTAACTAACTATATATCTGACATTATGAATAATGTATTTTGTTATTCTTAGATTGTAGAGAATTTTTTTTGGATATATCATCAGAAAAGATACAATTAAGATAAAGAAAATTAAATAAACGAATAAGTAGGCTATCTAAAAATTCTGTCATTATCAATTTCATCAATGTTACAGCATATCTTATGACTTAAGTGACATGTAGAATATCTGTAAACAAGACCTTGTTTCTTTAATTAAATGTAAGACAAACATATGTTAGTTAAGTGATGTTATATTTAGATAATATTATCTCTTTGTAAGTTCGTATCTAGAGGACAAATCAAATAGGTTTTTATTTTATTTGTAATATGAGACGAATTTTTATAATTTAACTCCCTTCCCTTTTCTATAGAAAAAAAAAGTCATATCGAAATAAAAATAAATGCAGTCCGAAGTTTGCTTTTTTTCCAGAAATATTCTAGTTTACAATTAAAAACCTTATTCATAGTCAAAATTTCTGATGATTTTTATCATTTTTTTATTTTGTTTTTTCTTAGTGATCTTTATTTCGTAAATATCTCATCCAAATATCACACTATAGAATTGAACACCGTATCATAGCTTTTCTACGACACACAAGACGTGCTAAACATTTCATTGTATTTGTGCATGCCTGGACTGAAATCGATTTTTGACGAGATCCGAAAAATCTTTAGTCTCTTGATTTATTTTTTGTTTATAGCTATATTTGGAGCATTTCTCATTTGGGCTATCTTTCCGACTGATTGGACTTCGTAAGTTCAATATTATTTTTTTAAAATAAAATTAATTTTCTAATATACAATATATAAAAGATTTTGGGTGAATTTTATTTTTGAAAATTTTATAACATTTACTTCACGTTTACCTTATTCTCGACGTTTGGAAGAAGAAGCTGATGAAATTGGTTTATTATTAGCAGCAAAAGTAAATAAAAAAGAATTCTGTTTTTAATTTCTATTTATTTCAGGCTTGTTATGATGTTCGTGAATCTGTTAAATTTTGGCAAGCAGTTCATAAAGTTGATGGTGAAGCTGAAACAGTAGAATTTCTTTCTACACATCCATCAAGTGCTAAACGTGCTGACCATCTTAATGAAAAATTACCATGGGCAATTGATATACGTACTCAATGTAATTGTTTACCATTACCACAAAAAAAAACACTTGGAGTAATTAATATTGTTGGAAATCCTAATGATAAAGTATTCAATTATTTTTTCTTTATTATATATTTTTAAAAAAATTATTTTTATATTTAATTTAGATAATGGAACCAATTGATAAACGAATAGGTGTTTTAAATCGTGTTCCTATAATTGAATCTGTTCAAAAAGAAAAATAATGTATTTTTTTAGAATATATAATTACCTTGCGCCATCTATGCATTTTTTTAAAATAAATTAAATGATTCGTTCAGAAAAAGAAGTCTTTTGTTTTGTTTTGTTTTTTCTTCTTCTTGTTTCTAAACATATGTTTGCTTTTATCCAAGAAATCAATACCATTTATGAAACAAGAAAAGATGTTTTCAGATTTTTATCGAGCAAAAAAAAAATAATTTATTACAATTTATTTATCAGTTGATGCAAAGAATGATTGGTAAGTTTATATAAATAAAAATTTCTCATATTTTAACATTGATTAATATGATTTAAGTAAAGATATTTGTAAAAAAAATGAATTTCAGTGATTAAATTAAATATTTTTGCTTACATAGTAAACTTTTTTCTTTAGGTATTAAATGATAAATAATTATCATTTATGGTGATTGATGATTCTCAAATAAATGATGGAAGAATATACTGATATTCAAAGGTAAATATAATAAATACTGATTCTTTTGTTTTTTGTGTTATTGTTTATATATAACGAAAATAAATAAATGTAATTTTAATTTTGTTGCTTTTTTTTCATTGATTTATTTTATAAAATCAAGAGAATGTTATAGTGTTTTTATTTTTTCTTATCATGAAAAAGGTGAAAACAAAGATAGTTTTGTTTTATTGAAAAATTTGACGGTTTAATTGGTATATTTTTTATACTGTATTGTATCAAGTTTTTGATTTTGTCAATATTTCAACCGAATAACAATGAAGTTGCGATAAACCATTTGAGTACTAGTATGTGGTTTTTTTTTAAGATTCTTAATTTTTGAATAATTTACAATCACGAAAATACATCGAATTTGAAGGATACACGATTGTGGGTGCGGAAAAGACACACTACAATCGTCTACCGATCAAGGATTTGATATGTTTTACATCCCTGATTTTCTGAATATATAACACCATTCATCATCTTTATTCTAAAAAGAAGAAGCATTTCGCTTTTTTGTTATTAGAATCGAATTCCTTCGCTGAAAGTGATAGTACTTATATTATAATAAGTTTCCGCTATTTATTTTGTCATGTGAATATGTAAATAAAATGTTGATTGTAATTTTCTATTATAGTCTGCATCAATGGTTATTTGCATGGTATATTCTTCATGTTCAAATTGAATAATAATCTACCAAGATATTTCATCTATTAATCAACTATAAACTTCTTTAAATTAATCTAGTTTATTTTTGTGTAATGAAAAGAAAAAAAAAACAATAACATTAAAAGATAAAAACATATTATTCTATTTTTCTTTCTTTCATTTTTATTATTAATAATAATATAATATATCTTTGCATTTATAGTTGTTTTATTTTACTTCTTATGTAAGTATTTATTATTTATACAATGATAATGTAAATTATATAGACAAATGAACCAACAAGAAATAATTCATATTCTTTTGTTTTTATGTTATTTAATACTTATTATTTTAGAATATATTGACAAACAAAAAATTTCTTCTATTTGATTCAGGTAAAAAATCAAAGTGATATTTCGAAAGAGACTTGGCATTTTTTCGAATGTATTATGGAGTATTAAATCGTGTTTTTTTTTTTGTTTAGAATTAATATAGATTTTTTACGAAATGAGAGTAGAATTCTTTCTCTATTATTTATAAAATGGTTGTACGATTCGTTAATATATTCAAAATAAGAAAAAATATTTATATTTGTAGTAAAACGTAATAAATAAATGATCAGTTTTAATAAGTATTATGTTAATCAATATCCCAATTGAATTAAAATATTTGATTTTATATATATTGAAAAGTTCTAGTCTATGTACGATCATATTAAATAAGAAAAACTATCAGAATCGTATTAGCATATGTTTTATTCATATAAGTTCAATTTTTTTATATTATAATAAACGTTAGTTTAGGAGAATTCAATCTTGAATTGATTGCAAAATTTCAATTTCTTTATTTTCTATCATAGGTCAAAATAATCGCGAGTCCGAGTTATCGACTCAAAAAGAATTTGCCCATTGCATACAACTTTGCTTATATAGAATATTTGAATAATGAAGTTCTGTGTGATTAATTCGATTTAGTTTCTCGATACATTGAATTTTTGTAATAATTTACACATAAATGATTAATTTTAAATGTTTAAGATTATTTTATTCAAATTTGAATGTAATGTATGAAAAGATGAATTTAATCTTTTAATTATAATAAAAATTTCTTTGTTTTTTTATTTTTGTAATTTTAGTTTTAGATAGATAAATAAAAATGAAATTATTTTTATGAATATTTTATTTATATTAAATTAAATAGAATTTTTATTTTTATTTTCATATTTAGCAAAAAGAAATTTTTTAGATCAAAAAAAAAAAAAAAGAAACAAAAGAATTAAATTTTATTTATTATTTTTTGTGTGTATAACTGTTCGTTTTTTTTTTCAAAGAAAAAAAAAAATAATTGTGTATTAATTTAATTGACTCGTTTGAATATTCATCGAGGTAAAATTAATATATTTAATTTTGTTAAAAAATAAAAAACAATTTAATCAATATATTTTAGTCGTTTTCTGTTTAAAAGAAATGATGGCAACTAATAAAGATGATTATCAAGATTTTAAAATTGCATTAAATGATTTAAAAATGAATAGTAAACCATTGATTAATTTTTTAACAATACTTGCTGAAGAAAAATTACATAGTGCACCACAAATTGTTCATGCTATCGAAGAACGTATACTTGAAGTTAATAGAATATTTATTTATTTTTTTTTTATAAAATTTATCTTTATTTGTTTTGTTTTCATTTATAGACTAAAGGTGAACATGTTTTACCTGCTTTATATGTACTTGATTCAATAGTAAAAAATTTACGTTCATCTGTTTATGTTCAATTATTTGAAACAAAATTACCAGTACTTTTTGCTCATGCTTTTAATAAGGTTAGATAAAGAAAAATCGTTAATTTTTTCTTTTATATTTGAACTTGGTTTTAGGTTGATGAACGTACTCGATCAGCGATGTTTAAACTTCGTCAAACATGGCCACCGTTTTTTACTAATTTAGCATTATATAATCTTGATACACGAACACATGATATTGATCCAGCATGGCCAATTACAGCTAGAGTACCAGATCCGCCTCCGTTTGCACAAAATATTCATCTTAATCCGAATTTTCTTCAACGAGTATGTTATATAAAAACAAAATAGTTAGATTTTATTTTATATTAGAAAGCATTTTAGTATTTGCCGAGTTTCAAAAGTCTTTTTTATAATTCAATATATCTTTAAAGTAAAAATAAAGTTGAAAAGATATTTTATTTCACGATTTTCTAGAAAACTGGTTTTTAATCAAAAAATCTTCAGAATCGCTCCCATTTCTCAAGCACACCGCATTCAATCGAGCTGGAATTTTTTCTGTAGATACTAGACACACTTTGGGATGCCTAATTTTTTTGATTTAGAAAAATATTCTATTGTTGAGTTTTAGCAGATCTCGCAAGAGAAGCACTATTTAAAAAAACATACGATTTTTAGGATGGTTCTAATATCTATAAGAAAATTTTCAGCTCTATAGGGTGTACTATGGCTAAGAAAGGGAAGCGAAAAGAGGGGTTATTTTTAGCCTTTGTGAATCCTATATATCTTATAAGGAAACATTTGGCAATTTCGAGTATATGTCAACTTTTACTCGACTCATCGAGATCTATCAGCCCTAAAATTTTCTGATCAGCCGATCAGGAAGGGTCTCCTTAAATAATAATAAAACCTACAATTCGTACTGTTACAACAGCTTTCTTCATTTCATAAACAGTAGTACAGTCAACTATGATTGACTTTCTTTTAATAAAGTCATATAAAATATAATTTGCCTGAAAATTTCGCAAAAAGAAGTTTTGATTAAATTTAATATGAGAATCAGTGAACGAAATAAATCCGTTCAAAAACAATCACTTGAAATACCTTGTATATCAAATATGTACGTATCTTCTTGAATAATACTCATGTCAATTTTTATTATATAAAGCAAAAAATCTCTGATGAAAACTTTCTAATCTTCTAAAATATTTATAGAATCCAACATCTTCAGTAAATCCACTTGATCAACAATCAATAACTGATGAAGGTCGTCAACACATATTACGTTTACAACAAGAAGATTCTGATTCAAGTACATTTCGTACTCGAACTGTTAATCAACCTCCAATATCCATAGCACCACCAAAAATTTCTGAACTTTCTTCTCGAAGTGATTCATATCATATGATACCAATTGAACGAATGGAAAAAATTCGTCAAGAAACAGCACATGTACTTGATTTAGGTATTGATGGTGAACAACAATCAAAAATAAAAAAATTAATTGGAAAAAAGAAAAAAACAAATAAAAAACGACGACCATCAGCACGTTTAAGACGACGTACACAAGCACTTTCACAAGCTTTAACAAATACTAATCAAGAAAGTTCTTCCGGTGAAGATACTGATGAAGAAGGTAATGGTGATAATAATAATGATAATGAAAATGATGATGATGATGATGATGAACCATTTATTATAAAACAATCATCAGCTCTTAATAATGGACTTCGTATTAAATCAACTGTTAGTATTGCTGATAGTACTAGTGGTGGAACTGAAAATGATGTGTAAATTTTATATATATATTAAAATAATTTAAATTATTATTAGTTTATTTTTAGTGAAACATTATTTGGTGGTACTGATAAAGATTATCGAGATACAGATGTAACTACTCAACAAACAATAACAACAACAACAAATTCGAGTAGTCTCGATGCTGATAGTATATTTGAAATAAATTCAAAATGTCTTTCACTTGCTGAACAAAAATATAAATCAAAAGAATTATCATCTGAAGAATATCAAGCAACATTAAAATTACTTCAAAATATTCTTGAAAGTGAAGTTAAACGACTTACTGTACAACAAACGTTAGTATTTTCTACATATAAAAGAGATTGTTTTTAATTATGAGAATATATCAAATCCGAGCTGTTCGATTTAGGCTCGAAATTGGTTCATAGTTAGTTGTTATTACATTTATTTTAGAATATCAATAAATTATTTGTGAAGTTAAGCTTATTTAAATGACAAGCTTCTCGTTTTTTTTTAGTACTAATTCATCTTTACCAAATGGTGTCAATCATCAATCACTAACAACTCAAACAAATTCTCTTCCAACACCAAGTCATCCATTTCAACAACAACTTCTTCAATTTGCTCAACAGCATGCACCACAAACAACACAACAATCATCTGTATCAACATTTTCCAATCCATCATTTCCGTTTCCAAATTTTGGTAATGATGCATATCGTCATGTTATGCAAATATTAACTACAGTCGGTGCACCATCATCATATACATCTCATTATAATTTTTTACCATATCTTCCACCATTACCACCTGCTCCACCATCATTTACACTTGTTCAAAATACATTTCAATCTCAATCAACATCATCCGATCAACAATTATTTTCAGGTCGTCAAAGTCCACCAATAAAAAGATTACATGAAGAAATTAATAATAATCCATATCCAGATGAAGATAATAAACGAATACGTTATGATCCCGTTACTGGTCGTGCAACACGTACACGTAATTTTGATGAAGAAAATGTTGCTCCTGTACCAACACTTATTGATGCTAATATTAATATGTTAAAAAAGTAAAACAAAAAAAAAAAAAACATAACATTCAATAGAAAAGTTTTTTTATTTATTTTTATATAGAAAATATGTTGGTATTGTTCAACAATTATATATTGGAAAATTTCAATGTCGTTTATGTGGTCTTCGTTTTACTGCTAAACAAAAACATCATTATACACATCATCTTGATTGGCATTATTTAGAAAATAAACACGAAAAAGATTTAAATACAACAACAACATCATCATCATCATCATCATCAATATTATTACAACGAACTCGAAATTGGTATCCATCTGTACAAGAATGGACAATTTATGAAGAAAATATTGAAGAACAAATACGAATTGGAAAAATAATGTCAACACAAACAAGACCAATAAAAGATAATAATTTATCAATACAAAATGAAAATATTTTATCATCATCAGGTGTAATTTCTTGTCCAGCTATTGGAAATGGTGATAGTGAGGATGATGTAAATATTTATTTATTTTATAGAATAAAAAACAATTTTATTGTTTTTTTTTCATATTTTTAGCGTTGTTATGTATGTCATGATCCGTTTGAAAATTTTTTTGATGATAATCGAGAAGAATGGCATTTAAAAGATGCTGTTCGAGTTGATGGAAAAACTTATCATCCAATTTGTTATCAAGATGTTAAATATGAGGTAAAGCATCATACATAGTCTACGACAAAACTTTACGTGAATTTGATTTTTTTTTCTTTCACATTAAGAAGCATTGATCTGATTTAAATGATGATTTGATTTCTCAACCTAAATAATATTAGAAATAATTCTTTGAAAAATTTTATTTTTATTATATCAGAATTGAAATATTCAATTGTTAGATTAAATTTTTCTTAACTTTTTACAATAGGCAATGAATGAAAAAGTACCAATAACTGAACTTCCATCTGGTGATGCTTCTTCAATATCGTCAAAACTTACTATCGATGGAACTAATAATCTTTCATCTGATACACCACTTATGGATCCTGTTACAATGGGTAAAATTGATGATGATAATACAGTTGTTGAATCTTCATCATTACCAGATAATTCAACAGAATCAACTTGTCTTTCATCTATATCATTTGTTGATCTTGTTGAAACAATATTTATAAAAAAAGATGATATTAAACCAGTTGAAAATGTTGAGCAATTATCGACGAATGAAAAAGAAGAATTAATAAATGCAGCAACAATTTCCGAAGATATTCCATTTTTATCACATACACATGAACTTGAATCAGAAAATCTCATTAATAAAAATTTAGAAGAAATGGGAACAATATTAGATTAATATTTTTTTCTTTTTTGTTTCTCATTTGATTTCTATGAGTTTATTTGCGTACCAGTGTGTCTATTTGTTTGTTCATGTGCTCTCTTTTTTTTTTCTTTTAATTGTGCGTGTATATGTACGTGCAAAAGATTTACAAAAGGAAAAATATATGTATAAAAAAAAACGAACTAATGTTATCTTTTAATATTAAATTTGTGCAGTATTTTCACTACTTAAGGAACTTTCTCTAGCAATGGATTGATCATCTAGAATGGGTAGATTTGGACTGAAATTTTCAGAAATGTATAATTCTAATTAAGAAGTACATTAAGTAACACTGTTTTTGTGAACTTAGATGTACTTCAAATTCATTTATAGTTTTTATCCATGAAAAATAAATTGAGTTTTCACGTAAAACTTTAAAGCAAAAAAATGCATCTGATGTAACTAAGATTTTCTATCATCCCAGCATTCATTATCGTTATATGAGAAATAATATCATCGATAATAATTTCTGTTAGTATTTTTTTTAATAAAAGATAACAAGAAGGAAAATATTTATCTTAAAAAACTATGATAAAAAAAATCTTTATCTTTGTAAAGATAACAGCAAACAAATTATTTTATCATTTAAAAAAAAACAAAAAATTCTTTTATAAGAAAACTAATTAGTAACTAGTAAATTCTGATTAATCGTAAGTGCTATAGAATTCACTCAAATCTATCAAGATTTGAAGAAATTCATATGATTATATAAAAGTAGAAAATAGGAAAAATGTTTTTATTTTCCAACACTTACAGACATCAAATTGAAATTCTCTAAGAAGAAAAAAAAACGAACTAACTTAAACGAGAACAAAAATAGCGAAAGAAAGATGATTGAATAAAGAATATTATCGAAGTCAATTGAAGAATAGATATTAGAGTTATAACTATTTCTAATTCATTTTTTCTATTATAAACTATGATTAAAGACATTGTAACGATTGATAAAGTATATATTCAATCCATTAGACTAACATTGAGCTTTATATTCGTTTCAACTACACAATTTTATTTGATCTTTATTGAAACTCGATTTGATTTCTATTTATCAAACTTCCACAAATATTTTCAGCAATATGAGATACAAACAGGTGACATAGACACCTGGTCAAACCAATGTCATCATATCCATGTATCATTAATTATTATCAACAAATAATTATTAAACATGTGTATCTAATAATTCTAATTTCGACAAAATATTTATTTATATAAACAAATATTAGAAAAACATAAGAGTTTTATTGAATGATTTTAATTTAAATAAATTAAATTTGATATCTATCATCATCTATCGTCATTGATTATGATTGGTAGAAAATATTTATTCTGAGTTAAATAGATGAGGTGAGCATGTTATGTGATCGTGTCGTACTTATATGGGATCAATTGACTTCATAAAAAAAAGAAAAAAAAAGAAAGTTACTTTTATTGCTTCTATAAAATTTCTCATTTAATGATTTTAATAATTGTAAAAATATGAGTATGTATTAATATATAAAATATTTGGTTTTTTTTCAAAAAAATAATTTTTCTTTAATTATTAATTTTAGTGACAAATAATACAGATGATTTATTTATTTGCGGTAAATGTCATACAAATTTTACTGATTTAACAATATTTTTAACTCATCGAACGACTTGTAATAGTCAACAAACAACAAATATATATCCACTATTAAATAGTCCATCAACAAATATACTTCAAAATGAATTAGATGCTATTATTCAAGATGTTTCATTAACTATTCCATCAACATCAAATTTTTTTTATGATGAACATGTCAATTCAAATATTCAATCAACAAATGATGAATTTGATTTATTATTTTCTCAGTCGAATAAACAAAATTTTCATGATAATAATGATATAATAAATAAAATAAATTCCGATTCAAAAGATTATTCTTCAATTGAAAATGGAATATCTCAAATGAATATATTAGAATGTCCTGTATGTGATGAACAATTTGAGGCACCAACAATATTAGAAAATCATGTTTTTGAACATTCAACTTGGATTAATGAAAATGATAATAATAATTTAAAATCAAATTTATCAATTGATGATTCATCATCAAGTTATACTGATCTATTAGATGAACAACCAGTAACACCATTAGAATGTAAACAATGTACTGTTACATTCGCTTCAAATGCATCATTAAATATACATAAAAAAATGAGTAAGATTAGATTTTTATGTTATCAATTTTAAGAAATTTATAGGAAAATCTTGTTCTTTCTGTAGATAATATTAGATACAAATTTTTCCAAATTGATATGTTTATAATATCCATTTCATTTATATGAATTTTATAAAATTCTGTTTTTGATTTCGAATTTTTACGTATTTCTCTTATCAAAAAATAAATAAAAGAAAGCAAGATTTTTAGAATAGCTTAAAATTTGTAGTAAAAATCATACTCTATTCAAAAGCTACCAATGATAAAAAAACACAGGGAAGAAACTCATCAAATAGACTGTAAATATTTCAGTTTCATTTTACATTATTAGAATATGTAAATGTATTTGTGGAATGCAAACATCGATGAAATATTCAATAGATAAAACATTTCTTTTCGTTTTCTAACCGTTCTTTAATTAATATTTCGAAATTAAACATTGTAAACATTCTTAAAGTTTTATTTTAAATTGATCAAAAAAAAATAAGTGGAGATGATCAACTTGACTGATTGTCCGTTTTGATACAGTTCTATAAAACACTGGATTATCCCGAACAACATCTTGTTTTATCCTTACAATAGTAGACAAAAGCTACTAGCTCATATGATAAACTGGTAGCGTTTGTCTACTATTATAAGGATAAAGCATGGTATTGTTCGGATCAATCCAGGATTATATAAGATCCTCTCATATATGATCCGGACAATAGTAGGTTTTATTCACACAATAGGACTGTATCAAAACAGGCAATCAATTAAGTTGATTATGAATAAAGTATAAGGGATTGAATAATTTATGGACACTCAATAAGACATTTTTTATTGTATTTTTAAATAAAAAATAAATAATATTCTGTAGTTAGTATAATCTTAGATATTTTTCTTGTTAGAAATAACCTTAATTCATTGTAGTTTAGTCACAAGAGAGCCAAAGGTTAGGACAAATTATCCATCACATATCAACAAATACTACGAAAATGAAAAAAAAAGTGAGTCATTTGCGGGTTTTAGTAATCAATAATATCCTAAGTTGGTTGAATCTTTTAATGAAAAAAAAATTGATTTAACATACTTTTTACTTTGGCACTATATTTAAAAGGGAATAGGGCATTTTTTATTATTTTATTTCAAGCTAAAAAAAATGAAAATATACACAAAAGAGATAAAAGCGAATCTATTTTGAATATTGCTCATAAACGATAATCGATTGAAAACTGATTTTAACAGTAGAGATAAACGATTATTCACTTAATCTCTTTATTTCAGTTCATTGTCTTAATCCAGTCTTTCGTTGTTTAAATGAAGCTTGTTCTCAATTATTTGATAAACCTGTTGATTATATTCTTCATGCTCGTGTTCATAGTCAAAAACGACATACTAGTTCTCGACGTTTAACTCGGAGTAATATTTATCATAACCGTCGTCGTAAACATACATACCGTTGTAAAATATGTAAACAATCATTTCAAACATCTGAACAATTACAATATCATATGCATTATGAAACACATAAATTTCTTTGTCAATTATGTCCAGCAGAATTTGAATCAAATAATTCTTATCATAATCATGTAGCAAAACATTCTGATCTTGCACTTTATCGTTGTACAATATGTATTCAATCATTTCAAAAACGAAATGATTTATCTCGACATGTTATTACACAACATAATGAAGAAATACCAAATCAAAAAAGTTGTACAACTTGTAAATTAACATTTAAAACAACATTTCATTTAAATCGACATAATGTTACAAAACATTCTGATATAAAACCATTTAAATGTGAACAAGATGGATGTGAACAAGCATTTGCTCGGTAATTTTATTTTTTATTTAATAAAATTAAATAATTTCTTTTTTTTTGTTTTTTTTAGGAAAGATAAATTAAAACAACATGCAGCTAAACATACTGAATCTGGTGGATTATTTAAATGTCACACATGTGTTAAAACATTTGTTCGAAGAGAACATTTACGTGATCATGATATTGTACGGCATTCACATCAATATCCATTTCGGTAAAAGAAGAAATTTTTTTCTATTGAAAAATTATTTTGTTGTTTAGTTGTGAATTATGTCGAAAAGGTTTTCTCCATCAAAATCAACTTTATAATCATCATAAACAACGTCATTCAAATGATAATCAAACAATAAATGAAAATAGTGAATTTTTTATATTTGATCAAAATCAACAAAAACAAGAATATAACGATGATCCAATTGAATTATTGTTAGGAACACAATAAATTTTAACACATTTTCTTTTTTTCTTTTCTTTTTTATTGTTGTTGCGATTTTGTTATTACAGATTTAATCGTAGTCTTTCACTAAAACATGTAATTGTGTAGTCAAATATTGACTCACGTTGCTTTTGTTTAGAATAAACGAACGACATTCTTACATGTAATAATATATTTATTATTTATCAAAATCTATATATTCTAGTGAATGAATTGAACAATATATTTCGTCAAAATTATTTTAAGACGAATAAATAAATAGTAATGCTATATTATTTTCTATCACGACTTACGTCTAACAGCAGGAAGAAGATAATATTTAAATATATGAATATAAAATACACCATTAATATGCCATCGAAATATGTGACAAGTCAATATACTCTTCAAATTTATCGTATTTTCCAGATTTGAACTTTTTGACGAGTTTTAGGCGCACACTTTATAATTGATTATTACAATTTTTTTGTTCCAACGACAAATAGTATTAGAAAAAAGATTTATCTATAAATATAGTATACGTAAAATCACGATTTTTATGCTGTATAGTCCATTATTCATGTCACCACTTTTTTTCATAACTAGAGGGTATTGATTGTAATAAAAACCTGTTAGAAACTACGACGCAAATAAACGCACCTGTGTCGCGTTAATCGCATTGTACAATTTATTCTATCTAATACTAACCAATTATAAGTAGTTCTTTCTTATTCATAATTGGTTACAGAAAGACCGTACATAAGGAAGGCTCTATGAAACTTACATTTATAATTGATTTTTTTTTAAAAATAAATAAGAGATCAAATGTTATCAAGGTTTGTGAATTCGAACTCAAGGTCAGATTTTTTTATTTTTGTAATTTTCAGTGATTCACTATAAAAATAATAATAAAATGAAAAGTTCAACTGTCATCTATTTTAACACCTGTGGCACAATTACGCATTATAACTACATAACGGTTCGATGGTAATCGTACTCACGGGGAACACATTGTTTTTTTTTATCGATTAACTTGTATGTATATCTATCAAAAATGTATTTGTAGAAAAATAAATTTTATAATTGCTTCTAACGCCAACCAAAATATTTAATAAAAGAACATTAATTTTATGCAAGTTATTTTTCTGCAAATATGAGTACATAACCCTTAATTATTTATCTCGTTTGCTTTTATGATGCTACCTTTGGTCTTTTATCTGTGTATTCAACATATATCCATGAATAAAGACAAAACATGTGAAGTTATTTCATTTTCTTACGCATAAGAATGTTAGATAAATTGAATATAAAAAGGCTCGTGTGAAAAATAATAAATAAAGCAAGAATAACTGTATTTCAATAAGTATACATCAAGCAAACGAAGTAACGTGAGTAAAATCTTAGAATAATTGATATTGTCAATAAATAATCATGTTGGTTTTTTCTATTGGACTGATTATTTCCGTTTTTTTTTTGAGTCAGAAAATAGGACAAAAATATCCTATTAATAGGTCAAAAGCTTAATAAAAACCTATGTGCCTACGCATATATGATGAAATTTAAAGGAAGTGCCATGCCGTTTGTCATTGCATCATCTAATCGACTCTGTTATTACACCAGAATATTGCGTGTAGAACGGAAAAAAAACCATTTTCTGAAAACTTCCCCATGAGATGCTATATTTTAATAATAGGAATTTCTAATGTTTTATCATATTTTTTTGTGTCATAGAATAAAATATTATTATGGTCAAGAATAAAGCATATACACTTGATGGAGCATCTCAAGTAAAAGGTTGATAGAATTTTTGTTTATTTTTATTATAAAATATATAAATATATTTCAATAACAGCTCCACTTGTATGTTCACATCGTTTATTTCTTGCAATATTGGCATGTTTGGGATTTTTTATATGTTATGCCCAACGAAATGGACTTTCGTATGAATAAATTTGTATATCAATAATAAATTTCATAAATCCTATTTTTAGTGTCGGTATTGTTTGTATGGTAAATCCAGATATAGACAATACAACATTAATAAATAAACATGATACTGGATCTATTCAAAAAAATATTCCAGCATCATGTCATAAACATACAATGAAAGAGAGTCGATCTGTATGAATATCTTTTTATATAGAAATTTTTGTAAAAATTTTTGTTTTTGTCTAACAGCCGAGTCAAGTTCTTGCTTGGCCAAAACAGACTCGTGGGATTATTCTTGGTTCATTCTATTGGGGTTATGCATTAACACAAGTAGCTTCATCAGTTATTGTTAATATACTTGGTCCAAAACGTTTTCTTGCTATACTTATATTCATTTCATCAGTATCTACAGCATTAATACCAGTTTTTTCTCAATTACATCCATCAATTACTATTCTATTACGTATTCTTGCTGGTGCAGCTCAAGTATGTATACAAAATTTTTATGAAATTATCTATAGATTTGAAAAATCTTGAATTATCTATAGGGTGGTCTTTGGCCAACTATTTTTCGTTTTTGGTCAACATGGGCACCAGCATCTGAACGAACAACACTTCTTTCCTTTCAAAGTGCAGGTAAATTTTTAAAAAAATAATATTTCAAATATTTTTTTTTGAATAAATATTATTTAGGTCCTTCAATGGGTACAATTGTATCGTTAATTATTGGTGGTTTTTTCTGTACATTGTCATTAAATGATGCCGTACCATTTATTTTTCGATATGGTTGGACATTTTTTTTCTATCTTCTTGGTAAGTAAACATCAGAAAATTATATATATATATATGAAAAAATATTAATATTTAGGTGGTCTTGGTATTGTATGGTCAGTTATTTGGCTTATTTTTGCTAGTGATACACCTGCAACAAATAAACATATATCATTACGTGAAAAAGAATATATTCGAGCATGTAAAGCAGAAGAAAAAATTCAAGATATAAAAACTGTAAAAAAAAGAAAAAATTTTAATTAAAAATTTAATTTTTATAATTTTGTTAATATTAGAAAACACCATGGGGACCAATGCTTCGCTCTAAAGGATTTTGGTGTATACTTATAGCAATGTGCTTTAGTGATTTTGGTCTTTATGGTTAATAAAAAAGTTTTTTTTGTGCTTAATTAATCTCTCTACTTTGTTTTTTTAAATAGCTGTTTGGACAGTTGTTCCAGAATATATGAATGAAGTTTTATTATTTAGTATTACAGAAAATGGACTTCTTTCAGCATTACCACATATGGCAAGTTTTATTGTTGTTATATTAACAGGTGGTTTAGCTGATTTTATCATAAGAAAACAATATTTAAAACGTGTTAATACAAGAAAATTATTTCATGGCATTGGTACATTAGCACCAGCTATTTGTCTTTTACTAATATCGTTTCTTGATTGTGAACGTCGTTATTTGGCAGTTTGTTTATTAGTTATTGGAATTGCATTAAAGTAAGATATTCTAGAAAAAAAAAAACAAGTTTTTATTTTTTTTTTTCTTTCTTTTATAGTGGTTTTATGATGTCAGGTGGTTATGTTGTTAATGTTGGAGATTTTAGTGGTGTTCATTCTGGTGTTGTTTTTGGTATTTGCAATACAATTTGTACGAAAAAAAAAATTTTTTTTTGTTTTTGATTATATTCTTTTTTGTTTTAGCAAGTATTGGTGGATTTGGGGCTCCATTTATAACAAGTATTATTACTAAACATGTCTGTATTATGAAAAATTTTCTCATATTTAAATTAAATTAAATTATTTTTTTTTATTTTTAGAAAACAGCAGCTGAATGGAAAATTGCATTTATGTTATATGCTGCATCATTTCTTATATCATGTATTGGTTTTTCATTTTTAGCTCTAGGTGAAACTGAACCATGGGCATGTGATGATGATGTACATACTGAACGAAATGATAATGAAGTAAATAAGAAATTGATGGAATCAAATTCAAATGTTTAAAATAAAGAATCTCTATCTATCTATCTTTCTTTCTTTTTTGTTTTAAATTATAATGTATATCAGATCTTCGATATTTCATCAATGATTATTTTATTTCTTTAAAATAAAAATTTAATAGCCATGATTATTTTTGATGTTTAGTAATCACATGGACCAGGTGGTGCTTTAAAGCAATTGTTTCTGATAAAAAAAAATAAATATAAACATATATAAATTTATTAAAAATGAAAAATTTCACATACGTGCATGTCTTGTAACAATTGTGCATCATAAATTGTGAATATATGCTTTCATTACAATGAGATTTCATTTTTTTACAATATACGTCACCATGTGAATCCATACATGTAGCTAAATAAATTTCAAAAGTAAAAAGATCGATTTTTTGTTTTTAGAAATAAAAAAAAGTTTTTATTTTATATTTACGTTGAGGAAGAACTGGTTTACTAAGTTCACAAGTATTGATTTCTACACCGGGACAATTTTCTTTATCGGGATGAGGAAAATGAATATGTTCACGACATAAATCATGCATGCTTAATAAATTTTTTTCTAATAAAGCTGTTAACATTGCGCCAATAGCATCACCTAATGCATGTTGAACTGTATCACCTTTACCAACTGTTGTTAAGCCTGAACCTTTATCTAATAATTGAATACAATTTTCAGAACCACATAATTTAACTTGCATTGGTCGACCATAAATAACACGCTGAAATATTTTATATATGGAATATTTTCGATTGAAATAATTCTTCAAATAAACAAACCTGTTCAGTATCATTTGGTTTACTGAATAAATTGCCCAATACACCAGTGAAAAGGTTAAGAACGACAGGAGCTACGGCGCTAACAATCTTATTTTTTTATATATAGAAAAAAGTTAAACTATCTAACAATACTAAAAAAAAATACTTACCAAACTTGCTGTAACTGGTTCAATACGACCTTCAGAATCATATCTCTGTTAAATAAATTAAATATATTTAATTCAATAAACGATCGTCGCTATTGTTCCTTATAATCACAATATCTCATAGAAAAAATCTATTCAACTGCTTTATCTACTCTAATCTATTTGTTCTATTAACAAAAAAAAAGAAGTTTAAAATATGCACATATATATTAAAGTACCTATTGTCTTATCAATTATTTTTTTATACATACATCTATAAAAATCTGATTAATATCTGTCTTATACTATAAATCAATTATTTAAATATTTATAAATATCAGATTTAAATAACTTTGCTTAATTTCTATAAAATTTCGATTTTATACATATTGAAAACATGAAAATTCTGTTAACCTTTTTTGCCAAATATCTTGATGAATACGATGGATCGGCTAGAACTGTTGAACCAGCAAATAAAGCAATTGTAAGTATCAGGGATGAATAAATAACTAATCAAATAAAATACAAACTATTGTCTAGTTAAAACAAAAAACCTTCATATTACCAGAACACTTCATTTTCGTAAAAATCTTTTTCACAAAAAAAATCAAATTAATTTATCAGTATACGTTTTTTTTCTCTCTATATCTATTTCTTCCCACACAAATAACATCTGTAATCTTTTCTCATCGAATATTAGAATAAAAAAAAAAAGTCGAATTATATGATATGAATATAATGCTTGTCTTTGAAAGAAAAAAAAAACAAAACAGAAGACAACAAAAAAAAAAATTTTTTTTCAAAAAGATTAATACATGAATAAATTTGATTATATAAGTTATATACAGAAGAAGACAAAAAAAA
>JAJEKB010021836.1:0-17257 GCA_022393335.1 Macrotrachela quadricornifera | reverse complement strand
ACGAGAATAAAGTATCAGGCTCACTACTTTTGGTATGCCCTAAGTATAGAATGCAACATTCAAATTTCTTCATACAAAAATCTTTAATAGTTTTTATTCTCAAAATAATCATTTGATTAAACATGATTGTTAATGACTGTTTAAAATACTGTTATGTAAAAAGAAGAGTGACAGAAATGTGAGGTTATTCTCTTTCATTGACAGACTATAATAAATTCCATTTTATCCTATTAAAGAGAATGGGAATATTCAGTCCCTAGAAGTTATAAGAGCCGTGTTAGGAGGAACATTTACATTTTCAAATGAGAAAAGTTAATTATATTTTATATTTTAATTTTCTATGGATTATGCTGACAGGTGTGATGTTCTTTGTATCAATATTTAAAAATATTTTGCTGAAAGCATTATGTTATGATATAGTATTCACTCAGAATGAGGGAATAACTTCAGTTATTGTATTCAAATTTCTTACGTAAAACAACCGAAAAATCTAAATAAAAACTCCTTATTATCTAATATGAACTGAAAGATCTCATTAAGATAAGCATTGAAGGTGCCGGAACTTTTTATTTTTTCATGGACAAATAAAAATCGATCTAGAATCTCGTTTTTAGTATTTAAGTATATTTGTTTATGAGATTAATGATGATATTGAATGTTGATAACTTGTTTGATACAGTTAATATAATATTTTTCGATGAACGCATTTATGGCAAATCCCTCTGAGGGACCATAGATGAATTTTTGGATGAAAATAAAAGTCACTGTATGATTTTGAAACATACATAGACTGACTCAGTTTTTAATGTTGAACACGATTCTAGTGTTGATTTTTTCATTCTAAGCATAAATGGAAGACAAAATCCCGAAGTATTATTCATTTTTAATCAAAATCAGCATTTAAATAATAGTGTATGCCTTCATTAGGTGTCTTCTCCCGATGTTTTCTCACTTGTAATGAGTGCATCTTGCAGCTAATGTAAAATGCTCTTACAAGGGAACATATTTGAGTGTACCCACGGAGAACAAGTTTGAAAGTATTCTATCGTGTAGTGACCATGTTGAGTATCTCGAATATCAACATTTTAGCTGCTCTTTCTTAGGTGGAAAAATAGCACTATTTAACATTTCTATCGTACACTGACTCCTGTTGCCCTGTGTCAGTTTTCATTAATTCGTTTTTCTAAAATTTGAAGAAAACATAGTTTTCTCAGCGAAATGAGCACATAAAATGAATAAAAGTTTCTATTTATCCAGCTTTTATTGCGATAAGAACTATGTTTTCTTCAAATTTTAGAAAAACGAATTAATGAAAACTGACACAGGGCAACAGGAGTCAGTGTACGGTAGAAATGTTAAATAGTGCTATTTTTTCGACCTAAGAAAGGACAGCTAAAATGTTGACATTCGAGATACTCAACATGGTCACTACACGATAGAATACTTTTAAACTTGATCTCCGTGGGGACACTCAAATATGTTCCCTTGTGAGGGAGCGTAGGGGGAAAATTTTGATGGAAATATTTCACACTAAACAAAGAGTTTTTGGTGGATTTTGGCGCGTTGATTCTGAATATCATGTTTATTTTCCACCAAAAGTAATTTTAAATAACGAAAACCTCAAATTACTTAGGGCATACCAAAAGTTCGGGCAGTGATACTTTTTTTGCTTACAGAAAGCTCGAAATAATTTTCTTCTTTCATAAAAAGATAGAGCGTCTTTTACTCTATTTTTCTATGCTATTTGATCCCCATTCATCTAATATCATAATAATGGAATTTTGATAAAAACTATTTTTGTTGACACCTAGTTAGTTATTTTAGATCATAACGTGTGGAGCATTTTGTACCCCATTTTATCATCGTTTAATACTTTGTATTAAAAAAAACAAAATATACTGTAAGATGCAGCGTGAAAAGTTCTACAATTTACAAAGAACAGCTATAAAAAAAGTGTCAAAGACAATAACAAATACAGCTCTTACCAACAAAAGATCCTGTTTTCGTAATGTCGAAATACATTCGCTCAAAGTTTTGCTCATTTTCAAGACAAAAAACATACAATTATAAAATAAGTAGTTCTTTAGAAATTGTAGAGTTTTTCACGCTGCATCTTACGGTATATTTTGTTTTTTTAATACAAAGGATTAAACGATGATAAAATGGAGTACAAAATGGTCCATACGTTATGATCTGAAATAACTAACTAGGTGTCAACAAAATAGTTTTTATCAAAATTCCATTATTATCGTATTAGATGAATAGTGATCTTCATAGCATAGGAAAACAGAGTAAAAGATGCTCTATCGTTTTATGAAAGAAAAAAATTATTTCGAGCTTTCTGTAAGCAAAAAAAGTACCACTGCCCGAACTTTTGGTATGCTCTAAGTAGTGTCACAATTATAGCAAGTTTTTTCTACTAGATATGTCGGTATTTTAAAATACCTTTACTTCGTTGATTCTTTTCGTTAATATATTTTAATCTCTCACAAGTAAAAATGAAATACTCATTATCCATATCGTTTACAAAAATATTTACCATGTTTGAGAGATTCTTCCAGATGAGATTATTCTACATATACGACGGTATTACTGATGAATTGACCTTTTACATTTCAGAGATCGAAAACGAACCAAACCAGTATTTTTTATTGACTTAATAATCAAACGTGAATACAAAGCAATGATTCATCGACTTTTTTTTTGTCAATTGGTTGGATGAGTTTCATTGCTATTTTTCAAAGTCAGATGAACAATAGCGTGAGGCTTAATGAATGTCTGTTTTTTTCTAAATAGTATTTGTAGCATTTTCTATCAGTCCATATCAATGTCAGTTATTAGTATGTTTTACATGCAAATCTACAATTTCTTAGTCACTCCTTGACAGTGTAGCTAAACTGATCAATTCTTGCACTCGTCATTTAAATCTCACTATTGAAGAATGAAAATGTACTATATCATGATGATTTTGTGTGATTGAATCTAGATGTTTCTTCAATATTTGATTTTTATATTTAATGCAAAGAAAAAAATGCGTGCGTTATTTTTTTTACGCACAAAGGTAATAATACTATATGTTAAATTGAATTCATGACTCATACGAAGAAAAGGAAAAAGAGAAAATACCCACATAAACCACACTATGTAAATGGCCTTACTAAAATGTTTGCTTGGAAAAAAATAATTCATTGATTAAACCATTCATCTTGCAAACATTTTCAAAATACGAGGAAAACTTTATATATAGTGATTGTGATTTCGTTTAAAGACTGGAACGGAGCAACTAATGAAGATGACCTCTGAAGCTCATTTAACGTTTGATTATAATCGGGCTATCAGTATTGAATATTTACATGATTTTGTCACGCAGAATTTTTTTAGTCCTAAACAGAATTAACTCTCTGTCATACAAATGAAACATGAAAATAGTACATACAAAGTTGTAGCAGCAAAAATTCTGCACAGGACTACTACATAAAATAATGTTCTTCCATTAGAGACAGATTGTTTTTTTGAAAATTTGTCAGAAAAACTTGAATTTTCTGAGATCGCAAAAGACTATTGTTTCAAGTTGCACGAGACGGATTACTATTAACTCTGATGCAAAAATAAATTTTGCTTCTTCCAAGCTTGGCTACTTCAGGACTCTTACACCCCTTAAATCTTGGGATATTGACACGGAGGCTAACTATAGCATATGATAAGCTCATTAACAACCTACAGTGAAGACCGATTCATTAATGTAACTGGATTCTTCTAATAGAGAAATGTCTGAATAATGAAAAATTCTGAATCTCACCAGTTTGACATTAAATTGGGCAGAGATTTAAAAGGTTTTTATTGTCTATATTGATGAGTATATCGGTCATCACCAAAGGTTTCTAATGTGTTTAGCAGTGCCATCGGTGAGTGGTGCACCATCACCGGTGTATTCCTAGCCTTGAACGATTTGAGTTCGTAGTCTTAAATGAAAATTCTTCGCTAAAAGTTATAGATCGTAACCACACAAAAAAAAACAATGAGTCTTATTTGCACGGGAATCCTGTTTATATTCAAAATGTAAGTTAACTCTTTGGAGGCGGACTTTCTTTTCATTGAAAAAATGAAAGTGCATTGCAGAAACCAATTATATTCTAGAAGTTACTAATGATGATAATTATCGGGGGTAGAGTTCATTTCAAAGATGTAGCTAGTTTATTTTACAATGAAATAAAACACAGGAGAAGATAAAAAAATTAAAAGTTTATCACTGTATGATATTTTTCGAAACAGCCGACTGCACAAAGACCCACATCACAATCCTTACACATATAACGTGAATTCATCCTCTTTTTAGATCGTCTATAACTATGTGCACATACAACACATTGTTTCTGTGGATTTGTTCTCGCTGTTTTTCGAGGTACAAGAGAAGGAAAATGTCTGTCAGTGAGTCGAGTTAGTTTGTAGTCATCCAAAGGGCGTCCAATTGTGGGATGTGGAGTATGATAGCTTTGTAAAATTTCACGTATAAGTTGCAAACGATAGTCTGCTAATTTGGGTTTCTTTCGAGTATTTATTTTATAAAGTAAATAGGAATTGAACACTGCTAAATCAAGCAAATGAAAAAATAGTTTTCTATACCATTTCACAGACTTTCTTATACATTGAGAATAACTTATTTGTATACAAACCTTGTCAATTCCTCCTCTTTTAGAATTGTAATCTATTATTGAAACCGGTTTTCGAATTCGTGTTTTATTTTTTAGGTCAGCTTTCCCATTGAACTTCATATGAGGTTGATGGATAGCAAATAGCATTATGACTTCTCTTTTTTCACACCATTTCAGTACTAGCATATTATTCGTACTTTTATAAACTTGTCGGCCTTTCGGAGTTTTCTCTTCAAATTTAGATAAACCAGCCCTATTTGCTCTTACAAGACCACATGCACCGGTTGACCTTTCATGTAACGTTTCAAAAAGTGCAGGATTTGTAAAGGAATTATCTAGGAACAAGTTATGACCTTTATGTAGGTAAAGTTGCATTAAAGTCATGACAATTGAAGCAGAAATGCTGATATCTGGAAACTTGATTATGTCAGTAGTCGCTCCCCGTGTATATAATGAAGTCTAAAATTACTCCAATGTAAACGCCACATATAGTGTACATCTTTATTCCAAATCTATTGCTTTTCGATGGAATATATTGTTTGAAACTAAGTCGACTTTTGTACGACACAAAGCCTTCATCAATGCATAAATCTTGATAAGGAAAGAAAATTTCTTTGAATCTTTTGCGTAAATAAGTAATTATTGGCTTGATCTTATATAGTTTATCCTCAGATGATTGGTATTCGTTGTCATTGAAGTGTAGAAATCGTAGAAGTAGAATAAATCTGTCTCTGCTCATGATATCTGCAAACAGAGGTGTAGAAATCAAAGGGTCAGTAGGCCAATAGTGTTTCATTTGATTTTTTTTACATGAGCCATTAGCATATAAATTGGAAAAAATGTATACATTGAGGGTAGAGTAGCACTAACTGCTTCTTAGCATCGTTTGGGTAAATTTCGTGTTGCAGTGTATAGAGATGATATTTGTTTGTTTCTTTGACAACTTTGCGCACCAGACTGTGAAGAAATATCATATGAAAATAAACTAGTGGTCCATTTTCAACAGTTTTTGGTAATTGTAATTTGATACCGAATTTACTCGAGTCAAATGTTAATGTTTTTGGTTCGAACCATTCCACTCTCCATGTACGTTCTCTGAAAGATCTTTCTGTATTCTGCATTTCATCTTTGCTGTTCGATTCTTCGTCAAAATCGTAAGATGAATCAGTATCGAATTGATCGTCTGAGTTAGAGTTTGAAAAAACCTCAGTAATTTCTGAATCAGTTGAGCTACTAGTTGCCATTATAATCCAAAAAAGTTTCAAAATGTAAAAAAGAGTGATAATAACGTATAAAGTTGGTCAGTAAGAACAACTGTTGCTCTCGTGTCTCCTTTAGTATGACCTTATTGAACTGTCGTGTATTATTTAAGGGTACCCCCCTCTTTTTTGACGATTTTCAGATCTCAAAGACGGTAAGTCCGATTGAGCTGAAATTTTGATGGCAGATAGACCACCTAAAATGATGAGACACGTGTTCGAGAAAAAAATTTTCTAACGCCGTTTTCATGGTTTTTTATGAAAAACCCTGGTTTTCCAGGGATTCTCATATTGGCACTGTACGACCCCATCAAAATTTGTCCGATTTGGCTGAGAATTTTTTTGGAGATACCTATGGCTATATCTCAGAGGTAGTTTTGAGGTTTTCGAAAAATCTCACTTTCTTTTTTTTTTATAAAAAAAATACCAAAGGGCTTTCTAGAAAACCCGATTTCTAGCTTTCTGAACCCTATAAATCCGGATGGGAAAGTCAGATATGAAAACGGCCCATTCTACCTCTGGGGAATACTTCTAAGTATGTATGATAAAAATTTCAGCTCGATCGGACGAAATTAAAGGGAGGTTGTCCACTCCACAACTCCGCGTTTCGCATGAAAAACTAGTTTTGAGAAAAATGTAAAATAAATTTCGAGGCGATCTGATTTTTTTTCCAACATTTTTATGAGCAACTTTTCATGTAGAATCCGCTGAGCACATAAAAAAATTTTTTGAAAAACTTTTTTTTTTGCGACAGCTTCCCATGTACTTCCAATGGCAATGGAATGGAGGGTCAGATTGAGGTCGCTCAAACGACGATCGAAATATCAACAGATAATCTATCTACAGCGCGTATAAAAAAAAAAAATTTTTCCAAAAAGTTCTACAAAAAAAAAGAGGGGGGGGGGTACCCTTAAGGACAAAGGTACCCCTATTTATATTACTTCGACTAAACATTCGCGAATGTCAAATGAAATGATTGGTTTCACATAAATCATTAATGATATCATACGAAAGATGTCACTCCAACGTTTACAAGATGTCATTAGTGAGTTCCATTCAATCGCCGCTGCATATTATAGGTGAAACTATTGAATAATCCCTTTATTAACCTACTCAAATTTCGAGCCCGTATATATACGGACATCGCCCTCAAAGTGTTAGTTAGGGAGGGGTCTTATAATACGCTTTTCAAGCATTTTGGCCAATGGGGCCTTCTAATATAGAGGAGTCTTCTAATTTGAGGAGGTCTTCTAAACTGGGGAGGGGTTTATTTATATATGCATGTATAGATAAGGCGAAAAAATCCCATGTATCACAGAAGAAAAGAAGATGGGAAAAAACCAACATGGTAAATTTATAGGAAAAATCCATATTTGTCATTGGATATTTCCCATACATCGAAAATATCCATAAATACATTTTATCGAGGACGAACATGCATGAGAATTTGTATACTAAACTCATTTTCCTCAAAAAATCGAATCGCCTTGAAAGGGTTAAAGACATTATGAACAATGTGAATGCTACAGCTACCAATCTTAAGTAAAGAACTGCCTTGTTTTTGCATTTCCGAATCAATCGTTTTTTCAAGCGCTATATTCACATTCGGATTATCGCTTGACAACATAAGAAGTTTTTCAAGTCCAATCCATTGGTAGCACATGATTCAATGAGAATATCACTAATTGTTCTTGCGTATGCATGTCCTAACGTAACTGTTTTGTAAAACCGGTTAACAACCAATTGCTTTTCATTGCACCAACATCTAAACCACATATCAAGTTGTTTTTCGTTTTGGTTGCTCGTTTGTTCATCAAATATAAGAACAAACTTGTCCATTTTCTTCACATCATCGATTAATTTCTTTTTGAAATATGGACCTAAACCATGAGATATTACGTAGGACATTGTTTTGATTGAATAGAGAATTTGGTAGCAATGCTAGAATCAGGAAACATCGATGAGAACAGTTCGTTCAATTCATTACATGAACTGTAACTCAAAACCTCGTCGAGCAACATTCAGTGACCAAAGAATTTCTGCTTTGATAACCTGATCTTCGAAATTCAAAATTTTATGCTTATTGTTATTTGTATCTAATACTGTAATAGAAGAAGAAGAAGTAGATGATGATGTGTATCACGGGTGGGATGGTGGTGAAAGAAAGAAAAGATGATTTTCGAATCGAATCTGACTTTATTAAGTCAAAAGGAAGAAAACCAACAAAAAGAAAAGATGGAGCAGATCGATTTGCTCCTTTATAGATCATAACCGCACATCAGAAAAACACGTATATATGGACGTGACCAACAATATGAGGTGCCATAGGAAATACTATTAATGCAGGGCGAAGTTATAATGAATTTTATACCAAATGAAAGCTCGTCAAAAATGGGAATTATTGTTACTAAATAGTAAGAATTATATGAACTTTGTAATGTCGAACTTCCGAAATTTTGAGATATTTCATACAGTTTCGACATAGAATACTAATATGTCAGTAATCCAGAAATGAAGTAAAATTTTTTCTTGAATAGTTTTACATAATTAGATAGAACTCGTTGAGCTCTACAAAACAGTATGTTTTGGAGCTGTTTACGCCATGTTTTTTGAAAAAAGTTTCAATACATACAGCTTTGTAGAGCCCAACGAGATCTATCTAATTATGTAAAACTATTCAAGAAAAAAATTTTATTTCATTTCTGGATTACTGACATATTAGTATTCTATGTCGAAACTGTATGATATATCTCAAAATTTCTGAAGTTCGACATTACAAAGTTCACATAATCCTTACTATTTAGTATTAACAAATCCCATTTTTGACGAGCTTTCATTTGGTATAAAATTCATTATAACTTCTCCCTGCATTAATATTATTTTCTATGGCACCTCATACCGTTGGTCATGCCCATATATATATGAGGAGAAGAGAAAGAGAAAAGAGAGGAGAGAGAGATATCGATCACCTAACAAAGAAAATAATCGCAAGATATAAGTACGATATCATGTAAAGAAAGAAAATAAAGGAGAAAAAGGAAAACAAAGAAGATATAAAAGTTACGAAAAGAAGTCATAGGTACAACTGCGAACAATGTGAATGAAGGTGAATATGAATTGGAAGGTGCAGATGGAACAACGAACTTAACGTTTTCTTTCCATTGTTGTAAGATTTGTCTATGTTTTACATTTTTCATGTGTTGTTCAATTGCACTTCCACCCTTGATTTTCACAATCGAGTTCATTTGTTTGACAAAGAGTACATTTGAATGTTGATGATGATGAACCAGCTTTTAACCATGTTTTCACAGGATCTTTATTCTCATCGAATCGAGAAAGTCAGTTTATATTGAATTTCGTTTGATTCTTTGGCATTATAATATGCATAGGATTGTACAGAATAATATTCAATGAAATACAAGATATCAAAAAAAAATAGTTCAAAATTGAAGTCATGAATGGCGTATTATACGGACAAAATTTATTTTGTTTTATACACTCGATTAATCTTTGTATATACATGTATATAAGTAAGTAAAACAACATTGGAAAGGTTGAACGAATATGTCTATTATATGATCTTTCTAATTCTCCTCTTTTCGCTTACGTATTGTCATACGATGGAATTTCTAGTCAATCGATATAGTAATCAAAGAGAAAAAATATCATTTGTTTACAGAAGATGCCGTCATGATGCAGTTATTCTTTAAAAATACTTAAGTGTGCGTTGATGCATCAATTAATGGTTAATAATTGTACAAAATGCAACTGATTTATATCATTTAAATATCTTTTTGGCCTTTTTTTTGTATAAAATAGAAAAAACAGGAAAAAAATACTTATATATGACAAAATACAGGAATTTCTAAAAAGATAGGATCTATAGGAAATATACACTCTAAAAAAATAAGTGTTCTACAGAACCTCCAAAAAAGGTTTGGCAGATGAAAAAAGGCTTCCAAAAGTGACAAGAAGCTCAAAAAGCGATATTTCAAAAACTCGGAACCTTTAAAGGATCTTCCCGTGTACCAGCGGGAAGATCTACATTCTGTAAAAATCATACTTTTAAATTCTGTAGCCAAAAAAAGAGCTTCGCAGCATTCTACGAAACCTTGTAGTTCCGTGATAAACTACAATGGCATTTTTTTAAGAATTTGTACCAAACCGTAAAAGTGTAAGACGAGACACTAAAGTTTTGTATTATACTGTGAAACTCTTTTTTCGGCTACAGAACTTAGAATGTGGTTTTTACAGAATGTAGTTCTTCCCGCGGGTACACGGGAAGATCCTTTAAAGGTTCCGAGTTTTTGAAATATCGCTTTTTGAGTTCTTGCCACTTTTGGAAGCCTTTATTTCATCTGCCGAACCTTTTTTGGAGGTTCTGTAGAACACTTATTTTTTTTAGAGTGTAGGTCGAATACGATCCCAGGAATCAGATAGTCTGTTCGTCGTTTTTTGTCTCTTTGGCCAAATTAGTCGTGATTTTTAGATGTTTCATTAGTGAGACTATCTAATTAAGAACGCACAAAAATCAAGCAACAAAAAAAAAATATCATTGCAACGCATCTTGTATGCATGGCAGGATCGGTCTTTCCTATTTATTACAAAGGATATTCGAAAAATGAGAAAAGCAGTGGCTGTCATTACATATGTGAAGTTCAAGTTATGTTTCTTACTTCATGAATAAATTTAACTACTTTCTTAGCTCAGACACACGGTTCTGATAATATCGAGACATTTATCAGAGTTTCATATCTTCCGTATTTTTGATTAAAACTATGAAAACTTAGCATCTTTTCAAGAAAACTACGAAAGATACAGATACGTGCATTATGGGTTGAAGGACTTTTAGGAGACTATGTGTCTGTAGAGTGAACATTTATCTACGTATATTCCATAGAATACGCTTATGCATGATTTGCTATTGAACTAAAATGAAGGATCTGACGAAAAATTGAGGATGATTTCAAGAAGATTGCCAAACTCTAAGTTACAACTGTATTTCTCTCAAGATTCCGAACATTATTACTGAAGCAAATAAATAACAAGCGCCATAAGACTTTGTTGTATGTTAGCTTCGATCGATAGTTCAAATGTCTCAAGAAAAATTATCAAGCAGTCGCTTAAATCATAAAATGTATGTATAATCGTAATAGATTAGTTTTGCACGTCTGCTTTCACTACTGTTGTTCATTCATTTTGAACGATACAACAATATAAAACATATTGTTTCGTGAAATTTGAGATTCTCTATTTTTCGCATAGAATAAAGTTTTTTATTTGAAGTTTAAAGTCTAAATATTCATTAGTACACAGGTCAAAACATCAAATAGCGGCAGATTGAAGTAGACCAGAGCTCACTCGTCAAAAATTTGTTGCTTAATTTATGCTGCAGAAAGTGACGAAATGCTATCTTTTTCTATGACAATACCAGAAACAAACTTATGATGATTGTCGATCTTCTTAAATAATACAAGAGAATGCCAAAAAAAAGTCCAAAATCATCATGAATCTCTAGATTTTTGTTTGTTCTCTTACATTCAATCGGTGGACAAATGTGTAGATCAATCGACCACTTCGGAAGACACACAGGAGCTGTCTGATATAGAGGATGATGGACGCAAGTATCATCTAGATTATAACGCAGGTAATAAGGTTGTGGACACGAAACTAGCTGAGTTGAAACTAATTGGTACATGACACATATATCGGTGCCACCTGGTTTTTGGAGACAACGACAAAAAGGGTTTTTTTGAACAATATTCGTTTTGAGACATTCCGTGACATACTTGAGATGCTACTTGGACTGTATATGAAACAAAAAAGAATGGACTTGTGGTATGGAAAATTAAGAATCAAACCTACAGTGCTATAAAAGAAAATCGTGAATAGTTAGGAGAAGCTTGAGACAAACCATTATTTTACTTAGTAGAGGAAGACGAAAAACAAGTAAAAAACAATAGTTCTGATCATCACATGAATTGAAAACGCAGCAGTGTTGTAGTAATATTTTTTATATATTAGCAACAGCACTAGTGATATTTGGGAGGTAGTACTGTTGACAATCGAGGAGGTGTCAAGCCTCATAACTTAATAAATAGGCAATGAATATTGCATCTGCTGTGTTTCACATATCATTTCTATTCTATTCAAGCTTATTATTTTTTCAAAAATATGAAGGAGTTAGATAAGAGCATAACGTACACAAAACTACAGACTCTCCCAAGAATGGGATCTGTATATCATCTCATGAACCCACTGAGAATTGTTAGTTCATTTTTGAATTAGCTATTTTTTATTAAAGAAAAAGTGCTTAGTTTACATAAAACTATTAAATATCTAAGGTCATTAAGATCATAAAGAAATGCATTTGTCATTTCAAAGGTGTCTTTTCTTTCCTTCCTTCTTTCAACCAGGAGATCTCTTCGAAATTTATTACAAGAAGATGCAGTTTCATATCCTCTTTCAGACTATATATGGCCTGCGGAAAAATGAACACATTTTCAAAGACTTGTCACATTAAACTTTGGCTCTACTACAATACACACTATGGGCAAAAAATCATCAGACAGCATACGAAGTTTTACATCAAATGAAAGTTCACACTTTAGAAAAATTTCAATTTTCTGGAAAATTGACCTTAAAGGATTTTCAAATGTCCGGATACTCTTTTGTTTTATATCATCCTTTTTACAATCATTTGAATATAACTCAGCATTAGACTTCGAGAGGCTTTCTAAATTTATTGATCATATTACAATTATATTAATTTAAATGTCGTCTAAAACACAGATGTTTTACAAAACATCAAAAGTAATGTATGAAGTGATTTCTAATAATCAAAAATATTTGTTCAAGACAATCAACAGCGAAAGCATGATGATGACACAGGACTAGGATTTCATTTGTGAATCTGATGAAGTGATATCGACAGTAGTAGTAGAAATTGAGGATGGAACAAGAGGTTGTTCTGTTGCAGGGTCTTCTACTGAGGCATTTGTCTTCGTCGAAGAATCTTCGCGTCGTTTTTGCTTCCGCTTCTTGATCGAACAGTAACCCCACACGCATAAAATTATCCCCATTATACAAACTAGTGGACCTACAAATGTGAGCACTCGAAGCCATTTAAAGACATGGAATGCTGTTTTAGCAACTTCGTGTATAATTAAACTGGTATCCCATTGAACTTTCTGCGGTTCGTTTTTGTCGTAGTAGCATGTACCTGTCTAAAGACAAAAAAAGTATATTTCATAAACATGTCGAAGTCGAGGGTAAAACTAGAATAAAATTTGATGGTGAAGAAGAAATTCTCATACACATAATCTTCGAAAAGTGGTTAGCTCAACATATAATTCTAGCTTTTGTACCTTTATTGTAATCAAACTTTTGATTTTCATTCACTCACGGTTTTACAGTTGACGTTATCTCTGTAAGAACACAGTTACGAAAATATCAAGCTAATACAAAACTATAGAAACTATATGTACGAGAAAAAAGCTTACCTGATTTCCACGTAATAAACCTTCACTTTCAATTTCACTGTGTACTAAAGAACCGTTATGAATAAGATATTCTACCGCAAAATATTCAAAGTAAACTTCCTTTGACGAACTTTCATCGGGCACCAATCGACGTTCAACATCGTAATCAGTTACAGTACAGGTTGTATTTGTAAATGACGTCATTTGTTTTCTTATCTGAGTCTTGTGAATAGAAAATGCAATCCATATAGCTATACAGATGGTTGAAATGGTGCAGCAACAGCTTATGATCTTGATCCAAATTGCCATACACTGCAAACGAAAAACATAATAATAAATTTTGAACAGGTGAGGATCAGAATCGATCATGATGTAAAATGAAGAGACAATCTTTCCTAGCATGAGACCTCAGAGAATGTTAGACTTGTGTTATCGAAATTGTTGTTACATTACAAAAAAGAAAATTCTAATTGATGTTCAATTGTATAAATATATACTCATCTTCTTATACACTTACAATGAAAACAAATATCGTAGTATGTTGAAATTAATCTATCTTGCGTGTTGATAGATGAAAAACTTAGTTGGTAATTTCCAAGTTATATTTATTTATATAAATCAGTCATCCTTGTTAGTCATTATATATGGTGATGAGATATGGATGGATAAATAGCCTAGGCACATGTAATTATTTTTATCGTCCTCACTATTCAGTTTTGTCTTTTCTTTCTATTGCTTGCTGGATGTTTTTCTTTCATCCTTTTGTCGGTTTGTTTTTAACCATGTGAAGTCAATACTTCTTCTGTTCTAAAGATATCATGAGAATGAGATATGGATGAAATTGTGTCAGTGAATTGTTGAAAGTAAAATCTATAGTATCGATGATTTTCTCTTGCAAAAACAAAGTCGCGAAAGTACTATATCTGTATACAATGTAATTGACTCTCACCTCACAAACGAGCAGCTTCTATTTTTATTTTCTTCATTTCGAAAAAAAATCAAAATAACTTAAGAATGGTGTTGACAATGTGGTGTAATGAGACTTGTTAAATTATGCTGATAATAATAGTTTTTTATTTTTTCCGTTAACTCACTGAAAACTAAAGCCATGCCAATCATTATGAGAATGCATGATCCATAAACCTGGATTATCTGCTTTGAAACGAAAAACTACATACGAAAAAGGATTAACTGTAAATGTATCCCGATAGATTGGATTTCTTGTATTATAATTAATATTGGTTACTGTTGATTCATTCAAATAACCATCATCTTTCCTACCTTGAGCTAAGATCCAAACATGATGACCATGAAGATGAAATGGATGAGAATCATAATCAATGTTATTAATAACCACATCGATGATTTCATCAGTGTCAATTTGAATGGTCGATTATGATGATGATGAGAATTCTCTTGTATGATTATATAAAAGTAATGATAATAAACTTTAATTTATCGGATGATGAAATGTTTTGTTATTAAGATAAAAATGACTTGAATTTGCATAATGAAATTGAGAATTAACAAACACTGTTTTTTATTGCTATTAGTTGGAAGATTAAACTTTGTACTATTCATATTGATTGATAATTATTGCATCGTTATTAAATGTAGCTATTGATGGTACTATCGTATGATTATTATCGTGATTTTCATTGATATATTGTAGTATTACACTAATATTCGGTTGTACTGATGAATTATAATTATAGTTCAAATGAGGAAGTGGATGAATGCTCGCACGTATCCAATAACTTTTCGAATGATTTAATTTACCCGTAATCAATACTGAATACCGTTGTCCAGGATTTAAACGAAGTTTCCTCACATATCGATTTCCATTTAAGGAATTCCATCTGCTTCGATTAATCTCATTTGATGCTGATCAATAGTCAAAGTGATTCGCGCAAGAACAGATGTATTTATAATACGAAATCGTTTTGTCTGACCGGTATGAATAGATGCACGATAATAAGAACATGTGCTCTTCGAATGACAATTAAATTGTCCAATATCATTGATTAAATCTGTATCTGGTACTGGATCGAGTGTACCAGGATAAATAAATATGCTTGTAAAAGTATATAAACAAGTGTATGATACCAATCGGTTAATTACAGAATTTCTTCGTCTTGGTAGAAATCTTTCCAAGGATCATTGTAATCTTTAATAATAAGAATACCTTTGAGACCATTCCCGTATTGCATTGAAAAATGTGAATGATACCAATAAGTACATGATTGATCGTTAGTAGAGAATGTATATGCAAATAAGTGATTTAGTTTTATGGGACATTGAGTAATACCTGGAACTCCATCCATATGTAATGTATTTTGTTGTAATAGACCATGCCAATGAATTGAAGTGGGTTCAGAGGATTCATTTATAATAGTGATATTGATTAGATCACCTTGGTTGACCATAATAGTAGGTGCAGGAAATTGATTATTAATACCTAATATAGATCTTTCATATTGGTCAGAATAAACATTAAACCATCGTATATCAAATATAGCATTGTATGTACAATTTGTTCCTGATATATTACTTTTTACTGTGAATTTTTTATCTGAAATATTGATCATCTGGATCAAAGGTGTTTGAACCGTAACTATTATAGAAAAATCATCATTTTGTAGAGGAATAATAAATAGTATTTGTTTGTATTGCAGAGAATGAAATGTTTGATTTTGACAATTTTCACATAGTATAGGAGTAGTTATCGATAGATGTATTTTCAAAACATCCTTGATATCAGAACTAGGTTAATAATGCTGTCTAAACAACGAATAATCATAATAAGAGTAAAATTTTCCATAAAACTTACCGAATAGAAATTAAGTCTCGATCAATAGTAGCAATGATTACTGTGTTCACAGTGCCTGGAGCTGATACTGATTGACACTATAATAAAAATATTTAGATAATAATTCATGCAAACACCCATTTCATTTACGATTGTTTCAAAGACTTTCCAAGAATGTGAACTCAATACTCCATGTTTTGTTAGTATACCATCAGGTAAATCATAAATAAGAATTGCATAAAAAACAACTATAAAAACAAAAAATATATGTATAATATAATCGGAGAAAATAAAACTTACGGAGAGATATATCATCACAAGTTGATGTGGTAAGGTTATATTTATCAGAATATTTGCATTGGGTACCATTGAAACACATATCTATCATAAGGATAGACAGTTGATTTGTTTCTACACATGGATAGTCTTCAGATAAACATTTCGGAAGATTTGCTATATAGATAATCAAATAAAATGAAGAGAAACATAATAATAAAAAATCACTTACACACATCATTAACAAGAAAAGTGATGAAATTGACACGATTGACTGTTATATATTGTCGGAAAAGTACACCTTCCCATAATAATCGGTGAGGCTGACCGAAGATGAGCAATGAAAGAAGATAAGTACCATTATTTTTTATTCCAGTGATATTTTTTATCATGTAAATGTAGAGGAAATGATGATTGTTCAATATTTAATTTAAAATGATGTATGTCATCATGATTTACATTTTACTTTATAATCAAAACAAGATTGGCACCTTGTAAAGATCGTGTATAATCATGTTGATATAATATGACAGTTCCATTAATTGATGTATGTTCAGCTGAAAAAACTTATTAATATATAAATAGCAAAACTTCAGTTTCTTACTTTTTAATGTAAATATTGTTAGAAAAAGAAGAAAAAGGAGAGAGAGAATAAAAATCTCATATCGCATGAAGTTTTGTATGCTACTTAGGGTATACCAAAAGTTCTAAGCCCGATGTTTAAAATTTTTCAAAAGTCGTAAATATTGAATGTTTTTTTAAGGCAAAGTATAGTATAAG
>JAJEKB010021835.1:0-37334 GCA_022393335.1 Macrotrachela quadricornifera | reverse complement strand
TATATATATATATATATATATATATATATATTTAATATTGAAAATTCGGTATATTTTTCTTAGCTTCTTGCTCTTCTTTGTAATTTGATTCTATTTCACACTTCAAGGCAACATCTAACCTATGTTGAATGACAACGACAAACATGTTTTCGCATCGTAATGGAGACAAAAGACTGAAGAAATAATCATCATGGAGGAGTCTTCAAATTGTCATTACATACGTGGGGGATATTATATTCAAGTTTTTTTTAGGACTAATAGACAAATAGTAAGTATATAAGTAAAAGAATGAATAGAAAAGATAGAAAAAGTAATTTGTCTATTTGATTGATTTAAAAAAAAAAGAAAGTATGTTTTATTTTCAATTAAATTTCAATATTCGTTCAAGGTTATATGAAAATTTTTAAAGAATTTTTCTGATATTTACTACAAATAAAAATATAATCTTAATAGCATTATTTTTTGTATTAATCTTATTTAAAAAAAAACTTAATAAGTTGTGATTATTTTCTATTAAATAAAGAAATCAAATATCTGTTGAAATAATATACTCCATCTTGTCCTTCATATTTTATATTAAAAATAATAAACATCTTTACGATATCGTTGTATGTGTTGGGGATTTTATTTTTTATTTTTCTTTCTATGTATAACAAATAATTAATTTCATAAAAAAAAAATATTGGTTTATACTCAATTTCAATAGCAACCATGATGATTATAAATATATAAATACATTAACCTGGATAAATATGGACATAGTATGACAAGAAAATGATGAAATTCCTACTTTATTGAAATGAAATATTTCATTAAACTGAATTTAAAATTAGACGAACAAAATAACAAAAGTATAAAACAAATTAACTTAAAAACAAAATTTTTAAATATTGATATATTAGAAATTCTCTTGAAAAAATGAATATACGATTTTTTGTTTATTTGTAAAAGACGTGAACATTCCCAAATCATGAATTGACAGGATCAGTAGGTCGAAATCATTAATCTGATTCCACAAATATTCATGAACATCCATATCTTTTATCAGTGAGTAGACCGACTCGGATTAGATACATATTCTTTTTTTTTCTAAGACTAGTACATAAAAACCTAATATATTGTGCATGTATTTAATCTGTGTCGGTCTACTCATTAATAAAAGATATGAATGTTCGTAGATTAAAAAATCTCTCTCGTATTCAACCATTTTGAGTGTTCATTTTTTTTTACAAATATTCTGATTCTTGACTGACGAGTGAATTTTCTGTAGCATTTTTTTTCGTTTTTATATATTGTTTTATTTATGTGTGATGAGTAGCATGCCTCGATACGACTCCTACAAATTGTTGGCTAATAAAAGAAAATAAATATCAATAATTGAGACAGTCTTCAAATCAGTTTTATACAGAACAAATTCATGGTATAGAAAAAAAGCACTAGTGACAAATGATTTAAATATTTTATTATCTTCTACCAATAGTAGAATAATAGTCTATACTATTCATATTTCATCTATTTCGATTTTAAATGCTTCAATTTCTCAATACAATGTATTGAATAATTATTGATAAATATTGTAGGCATTACATTTAACTATTAAACTATTTTATCTTCACAACTCTTTGATAAAATGAATGCATATGGCTGAAATATAATCGCTATTGCTATTTGTATTGGTGTGAAAGTAGATAAATTAAATACATTTACTAACAATAGTTCTAAGAAAAGATGATTGAAAGTATGAACTATTATTGAGATCATGTAACAATATAACTTTTTGAAAACATAAAAACGTCAATGTAAAATCATAAAGTTATTATTATTTGTTTTTTTTTCATTTCCTTCCAAAAAATTTTGAAGTACCTATAAAAAATAAAATAAAATTTTGGTAATGATACCGTGTATTAAAAATTATTCAAGATCATGACTATCTTCACAAATTAATATCATAATTGTAAATAATATGTGGGAGACACTTATATAATTGCCAAGAAATAATGTTGATGTTTTATCTATTTAAAGTCTTGTTTATTAGATTTCAATTTCATTTATTTAATCAACACTTCTAAATATTAACCTGAATTTTGTACTATAAATTATCAATGACATGGAAGATGTTACATATATTCTTGTGAGTCTTGTCGATGAAATTAAAGTCATGTTTTCATTAGCTTTTATTTTTACATCGAATTCTTAAGTCTTCCCCTTCTTTTCACATTTCATTCTCCAATCAATAATTTGCGTTCCATCACCCGACTATTGATCATTTCGAATAACAAAAGAAAAAAAAATCAATTTTTCATTTTCTCACTGTCACACTTTAAGAATAACAATTGTAACTTTTATCTGTGATATATCAAATGGCGTCTTTACATAATAAAGCAATAGTAACCAGAATTTCTAGGCCAGAATTATCCGTATGTAACAGCATAATATTATTTATCTTTATTAAACATATCTATTATATAAAACAATAGACTCTACAATCTATTTTTAACAGTCGAAAAAGTTTACCAAATACTTTGTTTACTGAAAGAAATGAATCTTCTATTGATATACCTCGTAAAAATCAACCAAATATTCATGTTCAACGTATATCAAAAAGAGAAGGAACATATGTTGATGACCCAAATAACAGAACATCGATTCATGTAAAATATATGCTACAAATTCATATTGACTTAGATTAATTATCGTTGGATTTCTATTTTGAAATTAGATGGAAGATATACAACCAGTTAGTCGACCTAGTGACTTCTCAATATCATTATCAGGTCGAAGCCGTATTGGACCATCAGAAGATTTGGTACGTTTATTTTCCAGGAGATTTCAAATTTTTATATGCCATATTTAGAGTGACTTGACACCTAAAACTATTGAAACTACGGATAAAAAATTAAAAGAGTAAGTTTCTTTTATATAGTTATCATTCACAGTCAAATAAAAGCTATCCTATTAATATTTTAGTTCTCGAAAATTATTCAAAATTCAACGAAAAAGTTGCCTTTGTCTTATAGCATCTATAATAGCACTGATTATTATTGCAACATTAGTAGCAGTAATTAGCTTTATCGGTTTGTATTTAATATTGTCTTCAAAATAATAATACATTTTAACAAAATAACATTTTAGCTACAGATAAAAAGAGAACTAATGGAGGTACAGGTAACTATGACTAAAGATTCCTTCTTATGCTTAGGAAAATAATCTTCTTTTCGATATTTTTCAATATCAACAGTAGCATCTACAATAGTAGCGTCTACAACTATATTGATACCAACGAATGATATATCAGCAATCGGTATGTCTTCTTTATTGAACAAATGATCAAAAGTTATTTTGTTATAATTTAGAAGCTTCTACGAATATATTAATAACAACTGGTGAGTAGTGATATTGTAAAAAGTAATAGCAGCAAATTATATATCTATCTTACCATATGATTGAAAACTATTATTATTTATACGAATATGAAACTTTAGCATTACTAAAATTATAAGACTCATAAAACTACTTTTCGTTTTTTGCATAAAGTCATTATGACTATAAGAAATTTTCTACAATTACAATTTGCACAAATTTAATTAAATTGTAATTACATTGCATACCAATTAGTGTTGGAGTCATTATCATAATGTAACAGGAACGTGGCATGAAGATAAAAAAATTGTTTTTAGCAAAAATATAACAAACAATTGAATATCTTTGATTCTACTATTTATATTTGACGATTACGTTGTAATAAATAGAATATTTTTTAAGCTGTAGTTGTTTATTTCATTGTTAGTTTTCTGCAATCGATGACTAAAGTAAGAAAATTTCATATGATATTTTTAATTAAATGAATATAAAGAAAGATGATAAAGAGTATATGAAATTGTAACAATCTACAAATATATTCTTAAATCCTTTTTGTAGTCGAACAAATAAGTACAACATCAACAACTACAACAACAACTACGTCGCAAATCAATATAAATTCTTATTCTACAAATCTAATTGATGCTGTAACTACATTAAAATCTATTACTTCATTAGAATCTACAACCACAACGTCATCAAGTAACACTATAGACTCTTTCATCACATCACAAATTAATACTGTATTTGTTTCTACTACTATATTAGAGATTACAACTACACTAATTAGTACAATAGCGACAGAGTCAATCAATTCTTCAAACAGTTTTGTCACATCAGAACTTAATACCACGACAGAATCTACTACTGTATCGGTAACAGTAGAATCTGTGAGCACTTTGAATGACAAAACAGAGTCAATATTCACTACAGCCGCGACGTTGATTGATACATGGAATTCTACGATCTCATTACAGAATCAAGGTACATCAGAATCCATAACCGCACGGGAAATAACAACTCCGGTGGATTCAATTGTTACATCACAAACTAATGCTTCGTCATTATATTTGACAACTATGTCAGGAACAACAAACATGTTGAATTCTAACACTACTTTTCAAATGACAACAGCATCAGAATATTTACATAATGTGTCAGAAACATCAGATTTCATACCAGTGACCGATATAAAAAATACAACAATATGTATGTATTATAGTAATTATAAGACCTCATTAATGCCTCTTTATGTACAGCATGTATAAATTTTCGGAAAATCGATGTAGTCATCGGGTGATATTATTAAAACCTTTGAACCGATTTTGGCCTTATAAATTGAAGTCAGATCTCACACGCCTAGTCATTTTTGACATATATTAAATATCAGATAACTTTTCGATTGATTTTAAATTATTTATGTTCGACGATTATTTTCCTTATATACAGAAGAATTTTCCTTCTATCTAAATTAATCAAACACTTATATATAGTTTTTTATGCTTATTTTAGAACTGAAACATCAATATTCTAAGTAAGATTTTGATTACTTTAACATGATTTTAATTATTTTTTCTGTCTAAATTTAGCTGTTATCAATGATGCAAAATAGTTAATTATGTTTTCTTAATGGTAAAGAAATTTAGTAATGATCTGACGTTATCACTCTTTGAACTATGAGGAATTAAATAAACTATCATGTTGATTGTTGTAAGGCTTGTTTGAACGTGTATTCTCTTTACAGTTTTGTTTTATTGATTTTTTTTGATTTAATGAACATTTATACATTTTGGTTTTTTTGAACAAAAGAGACTGTTGAAGTTAAATTTCATCTATGTACTTAATTATGTACAACTCAATAGAAAGAGATTGTAGACATGAAGTGTAATATAAAACAAGCATTGATACATCATAAATAATATGAAAATAATGTGTGACAATTAGTCCTAATGCATTTTAACAATCTTATTTTTTTTGCATAATTGGGAATAGATTGCTTTATTTCTTACAATAAGTCAATGATGATTAAAAGTATTGGTAAAGTAAAAATATTGATTTATATCTCTAAGTGATAGAAAAATGACATATCTTATCTACTATTATTGAATTGAACAATAGATTTCTTACATGTTCTTACATCAAATGTCAATGACATCAAACTGAGAGAAGTCAACAAATTTTGACTGAGACAGCAGCTTATATTGAGTTACATCAGGCATTGAATTTTTTCAAAACTCGCTAGCTAGTATTTAGATAAAATCTAAGAGATTTAAATTATTATCTTTCAATTATAATCTCTACATTGAGCACGATTAAAATAATATATTTTTGAATTAGTAAACTGAATCATTTTGAAAATTAGAAAAAAGTTTTAAAAAAAGTATAGAAGGAGTAATACGAAACGAATCCAAATAATCGAAAAGTCAAAAATATGATGAATCTACTTTATCAAGTTCTTAATATAATATCAAATCAAAGTGAGCATTAATAAGAGATCGAAGCGAATTGTGCAAGAAACAAGAAAAGTTGATAGTCTTCGTTGATAAGGTCATATTATTACAATATATTACTTCATATGCTATTCAAATTTGTCAAGACATAGAAGTTGACATTATTTAGAAATAAGTTTGAAACTTTTCAATAGGACACAATAAGAAAGAATAAAAATCGAGTAGTATTGAAAAGAAAAGAATGATGAATAGTTATTTTAATGCTAAATATAGTTTATGTGTGGCAAAACTAGATTCTATACAGATTGAAAACGAAGAAATTTCTAACCATTCAGAGGGTGTTTTCTATTCGATCAAAGAAATTTTATGAGTAATATAATGTAATAGGATAATACAGTTTACATCTACTGATAATAATCAAAATGGAAATATATAAAAATTTTATCTCAATATTATATATAAGATACAGTAATTAAAGAAAACATAAATGCTTCATCCTTAAAACGAAGATATTGTTTATAAAAAGCAACGTAATTATCAATCAAACTTTACTTTAATGTCACTTAAAACAGTAATTATAAATGTTCCTTTGTCAATGAGAAGATATTTATTTTACTCCTTTTAGTCTCATGACAGTAATGCAAGCAACAGTGATATCTGTTTTTTCATTATTTTTTTTATCCAATAAAACTATTGCTAATGTAAATCCTGAGTCTTAGTTATTCAGTGACATTCATATACAATCTTCATAGTATTTTATAAATATCGAATATGGTGGATCATGATGAACGGATTTTTTGTACTAATTCAATAACTCCTGTTATAATGGTTGGTGATTCTTGTGACATGCTTGCACTCATCAATCACTTCAGTACTGCATTCGATTCGAATATTAATTTATACGTTTCGAACATGAGTGAAGTACACAAGACTGTAATTGACTTTTTCTTTCTAGTCAAAATTAATGAATTTTTGAGCATATTAAAATTTTTATTTGATGCTGCATGAATAAAGAGAATTTTATTTTTCTATCAAAACTTCTCATTACTTAGAAAAAAAAAAATAACGTTTTAAAAGATATGAGATGTACTTTTGATAGTTTATTAAAGTTATTCTTAACTTTAACATACTTATTGATATCGACATTTTTTTTATTCGTTTCAAACAATTGATTGCCGTAAATATGTCGAGAAGAACTGAAATCTACAAAACTCGTCATTTTATTGACTAACGGGAAAAAGATGATACGATCTTCTGAGAAACAGACAAACTTATTCATCAATCAAATGTTAGTATACTCTTGTCACTTACTAACAAATAAATTCTGTTTTTCCTTTTTTGAGACGATTGCATCACATAGTATAAATTTTTCATTCATATATTTGAATATAAGTGAGAAAAAGAAACATTAGCATTATATTTCTATTTCGTGCATTCTTTTCTTCTATTATAAAGAAATATCTAGCCATTACACTGTTGATTTTATCCAAATGAATCCTGTGAAAAAACATATTTCCTACCAACAAAATAATACGAAAAGAATAAAATTGCATTAGGGATAGCGAAACCTATCGATTCTACATTATTAATTCAGATATCAAATCGTATCTTTTATGATTTTTTTTTAATTTTATTTTTTGATCGAAAATAAAAAGGCGAAATAAATCAATATTTATTCAATTGAAATAGAAAAAGAAAAATATAAAATTAAAAATTGTAAAAGTGCAAGGTCTTAGTAAAATATAAGGAATGAAGTAGTAAAAAGATCAGAAACATTCTATACGTTTTAATATAAAATAATTCTCTGTATTGATCCATTGAGATGAGACCAACTCAAAAAAGTGATTGGTCATCTGAATCATTTCAAAATCCACAAGAACAAAAATCAATTAATAATGACAGTTCTCAATCACGTAACAATTCATCGGTACAAAACAATGATCCAACCAGGTAAAGTCTATACTTTTGTATGTTAATAACGTTCAGCTTGTTAAAATACAATAGACAAACAAATCAGACTAACATTTCTTTATCACGCTCGTTTATTTATGGACTTCTTGCCGGTTCCTTACTTGCTGGAGTTGTTTTAGCTGTGGTAGTAACCATTTGGCAAACAGAAAGTATGCAATGATATATTTTATTTTTTTCTTGTAATCATTCTTTTTCAAAACCTTCGTAACAATAGATTATCATTAGAAAGAATAAAGTTCTTACTGAATTTCGAGTTTTCTACATCCGAATACTGGTTACTTTGTATTAAGATTTTGAGATAGAAAGAAATGTGATCTAGTGAGTACGAAAATGGTAGAAAAATATGACATAGTTTTAATTGACTGTTACTAATGTATTTTTCATAATTTAGTGTTCAATAATTTCTTAAAAACATTTTCGCTCAAATTTTTACTGAAATCCACGAGGATGCACCAAGATCTGTTTGAAAAATACTATTCATGTCACATGAAACGTTTTACAGTTGACAAAATAATAAATATACTATAAAAGTATATTATTCATGAATAATGAGATAGGAAGCGACTTTTTGTTCTTTTGATATGGAAATCAATACAATACGCACAGAAAAGATTTACATTTATTTTTATTATTGAACATAATCTCATTATTCTCATCATCAATAACTAATATAGTTCCAATAGAGAAAGAGAGAAATACTGGTGTATTGCTAATAGATTTCAGAAATTGTTGACGACTGGTTTTTAATATTATTGGTTGATTATATCTCGTTGCTTTTTCTTCTTAATATCTACTTGGAGTTAATCAAAAGTTTCATTGCAGCAATATAGAGTAGAATACTTTGTCTACAATAATCTACTTATTTAAGGTAGATCAGAAGTTCTGGCAACATCAAATAGAAATATAAAAAGAGAGATATTTGTAGTTTTATTTTCTTAAATATTTACACTAAATTTTGCACTATGGAACGTTGAACCAAATGATACTATTAATTTCATGATATCGGAATTTTTAGTCAATTGTAAGTAAACTATTATACACAAAGCATTCTACTATGTATTCATGCAATCAAACTTTCAATATTAACTATTTTATAAAATTTTAAGCAATGTTATCAGACTTTTTGGTTAACGTAAGTAGTTAAAACAAATACTATCGATCAAAACCTTACAATTTCTACTTTCATAAATACAACCACTATTATTATCAGAACATCCATGTAAAAAAAAAGTCTAGACAAATAATCAAATTAAAAATGATTAAACTATGTATTATTAAAATCTATTGTAATCTAATTGTTCGCCTAATTTCTTTCATATGGATAGTTTCAAAGACAACTAGTTCAAATACTAGCACTACAACTGCAACAACAGCCACCACTACAACTGCAACAACAGCCACCACTATAACTACAACGACAGTTAATCCATGTTAGTAATTTAATTAAAACTATCTCATCAATACACTTTAACTTTACTCTATAGGTAGCATTCTTCGTTGGAATAAAACAGGAATAGCTGTCGCAGGTACAGGTTCACCAGGCACCGCATCTAATCAGCTTAGTTCACCACATGGTCTATACATTGACTCAAGTGATACACTCTACATATGTGATTATGGTAACAATCGTGTTCAAAAATGGACTTTAGGTGCATCTAATGGCTCGACTGTCGCTGGTGATAGTAATGGAAATAGAGGTTCCAGTAATACTTTTCTCAACAGTCCAGCTGATCTCACTTTCGATAAAAATGGTTACATGTATGTTGTCGATCAAGATAATCATCGTGTACAACGATATGCCCCTAATTCGGCTATTGGTACCACTGTTGCTGGAAACGGAAATATGGGTAGTGCTAATACCCAATTTAATAATCCTTCTGGTATCGCCATTGATGAAAACTTCAATCTTTATATTACTGACAGAGATAATCAGCGAATAATGAAATGGGCTGCAAATGCTACTAATGGTACAGTTTTCGTATCATCTAGTAATCTTAGTAAACCATATGGAATCATTTTCAAGAACGGCTCTTCAAATCAAATATACGTAAGTGATTATTCAAATGATGTGGTTCAATTATGGTATTTTGGAAGTAGTCAATCAAATAAAACCGTTGCTGGTGTAAGTTCTGGTGATCTTAATTATCCTATGGCAATCAAGTTGGATCCTTATGGTAATTTATATGTAGCAAATAGATTGGGTCGTGACGTACGAAAATTTTGTAGTACCTCGACAACTCCTGTTACAGTGGTTGGCAATTCTACTACTGGTTCTGGACTAGTTTATCCTGCAGGTATCGCATTCGATTCGAATTATAATTTATATGTTGCAGACACGAATAGAAGTCAAGTGATGAAATTTACAAGATTGTAATTGACTTTTCCATTCTAACGAAAGATGAATGACTGTTTGAATACATTGAAATTTTTATTTGATGTTACATGAACAAAAACAATTAATAGATTCATTAACATACTACGATAAGAACTAAGATTAACTTTGCTAATCATCAAAACATTTCAAGTGTTACTAAAAGTAATATTACTTTTTTGACAAGATATTGGAACATTGTAAATTTTGAAAAGATGGCTCTTGTGAATAAAAAAATAGTGAAATGATGTTTTAAAGGTCTATCAACATTTTTTTAGTAGATTTTAACATATAACAACACTCAAAATTATTTATCATTAAACTTAAATGGAATCAATTTCTAGACTTCAATTTTATTCTTAATGATCATTTTATTCGCTTGTTGAAGAAATTTTCAAGTCCCATAAAACAAATTTCACCAATTAACTTACTTTTATATAAAAGTTAGCAAACTTCATTTGAATTCAGACATAATTATTTGTAGATTTATATCTTTATGACAACATTAAGAAAATTAATGTAGTTTTATGTTCTAGATATATGATTCGATAAAATATAAAAAACAAAATAAAGAAATTATCATCTGAAAACTAGATTGTACTTTTGAACTGGTAATATTTTCGTAGTTGCAGACGTTTCAAAAGGATAAATCTATTTTATTTTGTAATATTTACTATACTTGTTATATATTCGTTATACAGTGACAACTATTGTAATGAAAAATTACTATTCATTGCTGTTTCTAAACTATCCAATCATATGCTTATGTCACACTAAAGTAAGTTTTTTCTATTCATGAATGAATCAAATCATCTTTATAATATATTCGATATTTTCGTTATAATTATTGGAGAACAATATGTCTTATGAGTATCTATTTTTATCCTAAAAAAAAATGTTTGATTCAATATCAGATGATTTTTCTAAAACATCAAAATCCCGTCCACTTGGTGATGTTCTACATATATTTATTTTATTTATTATAAGTAAATTTTTAAAAACATTTGCCTTATTTATAACTTATGATTTATTAAAATCATTTCATCTTATATTAATTCTTTTTCTTACTACATTTATTGCTTCAATTTGTTTAATAATTATACAAAAACCATTTTCATCATTTCGACCAAATAAAGCAATAATTTTTCGTTTAATTAAATATACAATATGTCTTACAATAATTCGTTTTTTATGGCTTTTTGGTTTAACATTATGTGGTCCATTACGAACAATTTTATTATTTGAACACAGTGATATTGTTATACTTGCATGTTTTCAAGTGTTATTTTCATCATCAAATGGAATAAATGGACAACAACAAAATCAAACATCTAGAATACGTGGTGTTGTTTTTTTTCTTTTAGCTGTTTTAGCAATATTTGCATTTGATAATGATGATGCAAGACAACGAGTAAGATGTTTTATTAATTAAATGTACTTTTTTTCCTTTTATTTTCCTTGTTTTTCTTAAATTTAGATATTAGATCATCCTGAAGGTCATTCACGTCATCGTTTATTTACACATATTTTTTATCGATTAACATCATTCATTGGTGTTGCTGATCATAAAGGTGGTGTAATTCTATTACTTATTGCTTTATTCATGCGATGTACAATAAATTCATCAAATAAAAAATTAATACTTGATATTGGTGGACCAAAAAAATTTTATGCTATAACAACATTTCTATCAACTGTATGTCTTATACCAATGTCATTTGTTATGTTATTAATTAATAATCTTTTTGTAAGAAGAAATTATTTTATTATATTAAAATTGAATTTATTTATTTTATTTTAGCCAGAATCAACAGATTCAATTCGTTCGACATTTCAAACAACTTTACCATCATCAACATCGTTTTCATTCTTTAGCAACTTTTTATCATTAATTATTCCATTAATAATTATTTGTATCTTATTATTTGTATCGGATTTTTATGTTGAACAAATAGCTATTATAAAAATTGATCGATTACGAACATTTCGATATGGTACATTTATTATGATTGGTAGTGCACTTATTGTATCTTTTCTTTGGACAAAATCAGCAACAGTAACAAGTAATGATTCAATATGGTTTGTTGGAAAAGTTGGACAAATTGAACCCGAAGAACATGCATTGTCTGGAGGTGTTATATTTGCTATTGTTATGTTTATATTTGCAACTGATCTTTTGTCTAGTCCAATTAAACAACGATCAGGCGCTTTTATTGGTTATAGTCAAGATGGTGTACCAGTATTTAATTTAACACAACAAAGATCACAATCATTATTACTTATATTACGGTCAAGTTTAAGTGATATTCTTGCTGAATCTGATTCAAGAAAAATTTTTTATTTTCTTTGTATTAATCTAGTAAGTAGTATGATATGAAAACTTACAATAAATATTTTTTTTGTAATCTTTTAATAGATGTATACATTTGTTGAACTTCTATATGGTGCTTGGACAAATTCACTCGGTTTGATTAGTGATGGTTTTCATATGTTATTTGATTGTACAGCACTTGTTGTTGGTCTTTATGCAGCTGTTATGTCTCGTTGGAAACCAACAAGAGTATTTTCATATGGATATAATCGTGTTGAAGTTCTTTCTGGTTTTGTTAATGGTTTATTTCTTGTTGTTGTAGCATTTTTTGTTTTCTATGAAGCACTTGGTCGTCTTATTGATCCTCCAGAAATTAATACAAATCGTTTATTAGCTGTTTCTATTACGGGTTTTGCTGTTAATATGATTGGTATTTTTTCATTTAGTCATGCTCATGCACACGCTCATGGTGGTGGTGGAAGTGTTAGTTGCCCAATGAGTCAATCAACTACAATTAAAGAACAGCATCATCATGGTCATTCTCATGATGATCATGATCATTCTCATTCACATTCGCATGGTAGTGGACATGATCATGGACATTCACATGGATCAAATGAAACATTAAGTCATCATGGACATAGTCATTCACTTACAAATAATGCTAATATGAAAGGTAATTATAGTTAATAGCAATATTTGAAGAAAGCAGAATGTAACATTTTAATTTTACAATAGATAAAAATGATTTATTTCATTCTTGTTTTTTTTCAGGTGTGTTTCTTCATATTTTAGCCGATGCTTTGGGCAGCGTGAGTATCTTTCAATAATGAAAAGATTAATTCATTTTTTGTTTCTAAATTTCTAGGTTGGTGTTATTATTTCATCATTACTTATTCAATATTTTGGCTGGTATATATCAGATCCAATATGTTCATTATTTATTTCCATAATGATCTTTCTTTCTGTTCTTCCACTTTTAAAAGACAGTGCTATGACACTTCTTTTACAAACTCCATCAATTATACAATATGAAATTCTTGATCGAATACTAAAACTTGATAATGTTCTATCATATTCTGATGAACATTTTTGGAATCTTTCATCAACAACAATTGTTGGAACAATTCACATACAGATTTCCAATGATGGTGATGAACAACGTGTTACCTCACAAGTTAGTTTTATTTTCTATGATTCTTTAAATATATATATTTTTTTGTTTATATTTAGGTACAAACCATTCTGAAAGAAGCTCATATTCAAAATATAGCTGTTCAAGTAGAAAAACAAATCTTTTTTAATCATTTAACTGGACTTAATTCAGCTCTTGGTCAATTAGCAACATCTGAAAGAATATTTTCAGATCAATAATGAAGAATATAAATATTCATATAGTTTTTATTTTCATGCCACTCATCCACCGATATTTCTTTATTTGTTATTGTTATTATTTAATATAATAAGTACGTGAAAACATAATTTGTCTATCGAACTAAATTTATTATTGTTTGTTATTTAATTTTTTATGAAAAAAAAATTAGTTTTCTATTGTATCAATGATATTTATAACATATTCAATTTGTTCCATTTTCACTTTTTTTTTCTACATCGATAAATGTGCTTTATTGCATATTTCTTGTTAAATATATACATCAAAGAAAATAAAATTACACGTAAAAAAATTAAATAGAAGTCATAGGTCATAAAAATAAAGTAGTTATATCAATAGAACTATTTGATGGCTATAGAAGAGGTGTTATTTTGCTTTATATCATTATTATTTCTTTAAACATTAGAAATATTTTGGACTTCTATACTATTAGTTACATTGTTATTCTTTGAATTTAGTATTTCTGGATATGGAATGAAATGCACCACATATGTCCACATATAAGTAGACATTCTATTTAGAATTAAGACGAAATGATTCATTATTGTTCTGTTCATATGGCTTTAATAACGAACATTCAAAGCGAAAAATGAAATTGATAAACTATTAAGAACAGAGTTCAGAAAATTTCTTCAAAATATATATGAAAAACAGAGTGGGTCTTATCAGGAATTTGAAAGCAAAATCAATACCATCAATATCAAAACTTCAAAACTAGTATTGTTTTTTGGTATATGCTTAACTGTGATCGTTTGCAATAAATTATTCTGTGATTTAATTTGATTAATATTATCAATATGAGCTCGATTTGCAATTTTGAAAACTTGAATAATACCTCTCCTACATACTGTACAGTGTATTACATAAAAAAACTGATAAAACGTGAAATAAATAAATCTCTAGTTGATATAAAAAACTTATTCGTAATTTTTCAAACTAAAAATTACCACAGTCATTTCTTCAATCTTTCTTCCCTATATTACAGAGTCTTGAAATGAATAGAATAATATTATTTATTTATTCATTAGTATTCTAACAGCTTCTCAAAAAAAAATTTCATTTCTCAATCTTCTTATCATATAAGTGTGCGTTCAAAAACTATTTATAATCGTTATATAGAATCAAACGAAGTAGCTAATAGTTGCAGATTATCTATCAACAGTATGCTGATTCGATTGAATATCTTTCTCAATATTCATCTGTTACATACAAACTATTTAACAAAATCTGCTTTTAATAGTCACTAAAATTTTAACTAGATTGACAGGAATGTTCTGAATATGAATACTTTTCTTTTCTTACTTTTATTGTTATAAGACAGATAATGAACACATTAACAAATATTATGTAACAAAATACAATTTAAGCTTGTTTCACCATAGGAGTAAATTATTATACGATTAATTGGTTTACCGTTAATTTAATTATTATTATTGAGCGTTCCAGTAATACTGTATCTGATATCAGTCGAAATTGTACCAGTACAAGGAAGTTCATTATTCAAATGAACTCCATCGACATCACTACGTTCAATATCAACGATAGTATTAGGATTAACAGTAGTTTGAATATTATTTATATTGACAGTTTGACTAATAATGTTGATGATGTGAGAATCAATAGAAACATGACATATACATAAAATGTAAAGTAAACTATTAGCTCAATTGAGTTTGATATAAGACATATTTTTATATTATTGATTTCTTTTAATACTTTCATACCTTGGATTACTTTCTCAACCGTGATCTATATAGAACAGGTGGATTGATTCAAGCAGAAAAGAACTTTTATATATTTACTGCGCAGTCAATTGATACAAACCATATCATTATTATTGATAATGAGATATTTTATGGAAAAACAGGAAAATTTTCAAAGGTGGGAAAATATTGAACAATCATTATTAGCTGCAGGTGATAATACATAAATAACAATAAACAAATGATTGAAAAGAATTAGGTCTATTGGCATTGCCGAATAGATTCGTATTAATATATTTTCTTTTCACATTATTTGTCTATAGTGAACAGGTTTTACATGATATTTTTTCTTTACATCATAACCTTGATGAACAACATAATTCAAAAATAAATTCCGACATAGTTCAATATAAATCTCATGTGTTTCAGATATCATTACCTGTTCGTGTTCAACAATATTCTTCTCAATTATTATTAAAAGAATTTTTTTGCCTCAATATTTTTATCAGCTTTTAATTATTACAAATAGATTGATCGTTTACAATTATCATTTCTATCGCAATATTTCTCATCAAATAAGTGTTTTGAATTATTCAATGATATTCATACTTACGAATATCATCTTTTATTATTATTATTTATCACTCCTTATCATCCACATTATATCAATCGGTTTTTATATATCACTCAAAATCAATCTAAAGATGCTATATCAATATGTGCATCTATACAAATCTCTATTTCTTATTTTATTTATCTATTAAATTAGTATCTATCAAATCAATTGATAATCAAATAATTAATTTAAAATAAACGGAACAATTTTGTCTGAATTTAATCATTGATTCTGATAAAATTAAGAATAACTGATAAATCTTCAGCTCTATCCTATCAGATTGACTGTTACGAATTCAACTTAGTTGCATTTACAGCTTAGATTTTGAAAATTAGAGAATAATGCTGGTTTATTTAACGATATAGTTTGATTATATATATAGATATATGTCTTTAAACATGGTAACAGAGTAAAAGTTTTGATTTTAACCAGAAGTTTGAGAATTGATAGCTCCAGTAATATTCGAAGTGATTTGAGTATGTGTTATAGAACCACAATACAAGGCACCTGCTTCTACAATGAAAACAATAATATTACCTCCAGTGAAAATCAACAACACATATAATGTTTTTTCGATTCTTTTTGTTCATGATTGGTGTTTGAGTCGATATGTATACTGAAGATCCATTTTTAATTACCTAACTGGCTCTGAAAATTTTAGTCTTTTGAATTGAGAAATCACTAAGAAAGTTACAAATGTCTTATACATGCACGCATAATTTGAAACCAAAATTTGACGATCAAAACTGAAAAATTCATCAAAGAACAAAAAATAAAACTTTGGTGTCAGTAGCGCATGAAAATATAAAACACACTTATAGTTTTCTTAGCAATTTCTAATTCATAACGACTAAACTTTGCAGATTAAGTTATGTGTTCAAACATGAATCTACAGTGTGAATTTTAGACCAAACGCCATCGTTGAAAAGAAAGAACCAAAATCATTTTAGGTATGTTGTTTATTTTGATTAGGCAAAGCGGTAATGAAGTATTCAAAGCTGATGGAGCACTTACGAGTTGAAGCATAATTTTGACTGTTAATGTTTGAAATTCTGTATACGTGACCATCGTCTTGATCCGAAGATGTAAATGCTGTCGATGTAAATGTGGCCGTTTTTGTAGTCGATGTTGAAGTAGGACCTATTAATTGGAGATATAATCACGCTCCAGAAATTGGCAATTCAAGAAATTCTAGAAATTTTCTATAATTCTTTGAATTTCACTATTTTTTTTAAGAGACGAATGTCTTCATCCCCACTATCGAGAATGCCTTAGAATTCTAGAAATTTCAGAAATTTTCGTGAATTGCCAATTTCTGGGTCGTAATTACTGATGGTGAGTCCAGTTTGAGTGAGAAAATTGTTAGAGCTTAGGCTGAAAACGGAGAGAGTGACAGTTTGTTTGCAAGTACCATAAGCACTCGTAACAATACCGCTAGAAACGCTAATTAAGCAGGGCACATTTGATAACTGCACAGTTGAGTTTAAGCATGTATTGATTCGATCCAAACGTTGTTGGCGGCAAGCACTATTTTGTTGTGAACTAGAATAATAAAGACGATCAGATGCACCGGCATCTGTACAACGAGTATTGTAATATATATTTGCTGTGCAACTAAGTATGTAATTCGTGAGGGGATAAGATCCATTTGTAGCCGTAGTTGAATTGACCACAACACAGTTCGACAAGAGACATGAAGTTAACTGTGTATCATAGTAGCATGATTGAAGAGTTTGATAACACTAGTAACAAGATACCTGTGAAAATATATTAAAGATAACTAATGGTCAGACTTACAGCTTCACTAAGAGCATAACTGTTGAATACTTTCGCATTTGGAACCTTTGGATATATTATGGAGATCGTTTGATAATAACACGATTCCTCTGTCTTCACGGTTTCCGTTGCAGTGATAGTGGCGGCAACTGTTCCTCCACCATTACAACTCAAGAGACCTAGATTAATGTTTGTTGAAGTCCTTGCTTCGAAAGGATAACTTGTATTCGTCAGTGTGTCGTTGAATGTTGTAGTGTATTGTGGAATTTGAAAACCAACTGTTAAACGGTAATTATTGATGCAGTAAACTAAAACAAGAAGAGAAACATACATAATGTAATATCGTACACTTTAGCAGATTTATACTCACATTCACCAACTTCTTCATCTGTACCTCGATTTAGAAATGTTGGAATAAGAGCAATAACCAAGAGAATGGCAAAACCTAATATAGTTGCACCAAGCGCAAATATACTACCATAAAAACCAATATTTGCTGCGATTGCTTCAATCCTTTTAAACCAAAACTGATGAGCAAACTATCGAATTCTAATAGTATCACTTACCGATCCAGCAACGGCCGAAATAATACCCTAGCTCGACTCATTCTTTCGAAGGTATGCTATAATTTTTAAGATTGCAAAATCACAAATTAAATATTGTTTGCTTGTTAATTCGTATCATTATATAGTCCTTGATGTACATTATTCACCAGTTTGTAATTAATATTGCTTCGCTACAGGATGCAAGCTGATTGCAATAATCAAAATAAATATCAACAATTATCACTAATTGGGCTCAAAAGCATACTGCAATACTAATTATTTTATTGCGATGTAAGTATGCATCATTGTGATAAGATTTTACTCTTAGATACATTATTTCAAATAGGATTGATACTTTAAGTTTTAAAACCCTTTAATAAAGTGGTTAAAGATAGAATAACTTGTTTTAACAATTTTACTTTAAAAAACTCAGCGTAGAAGCAGTCATGTATGAAGGGATGCTAACGCACTTGATGCCACTCACGCTCGTCTGAGGTATCTCTGTCAAGTTCTGGACCTTGATTATCAAATATAAGCTCTCGGTCTTTGTTAGATTTTTCGAAGACTATTTAAGGATACCTCTTAGATCTTTCCGAAGCCCACTTCGAGGTAACCCAGTAAAGTATACAGGGCCTATTTTGCGGAATCCATTGAGGCCTTTGAGGATCTATCTAGGAATAGGTTTGGAAACTTTTCGATCCTATCTGAAAATATCTTTCAGGACTCGACCGATCTTGCTAATTCGAACTTTTCAGGTTCTATCTCAAAATACTATTGGAAGCTTTTTTCAATCTTTCTGAGTATGTCATTTAGAACTTTTAAATGCCTATATGAGAGTGACCCATGACTTCTTGGTACTAGATCAACGATTTCAAATAAAAAAAATTTTTTTCGAATTTTATGATGCGAAAGAACTTACTAGTCAAAGGTTATATTGCTAAGAAGCAATTTCTCTACTATTCTAAGGACAGAGTGTAATGTTATTCCAGTCATAAGAAAGAAAATCCTAAAAACCTCCAATCTTGACTTGACTAAGACTATGTTTTGTACATTGAATAGCAAGAAAAATGATTGCTAAAGTCTATTTGACTACAACTAATCAATTAGATTGCAGCAAACCTTTTCTCTACCATTATAAGATTAAAATATAGTGTTGTTTGGGCTAATTGGAAAGTTTTGAGAGATCCTCTTTCGTATGATTCAAACAACAACAGATTTTGTCGTTGTAATCATGAAGATCATGCCAACCAATTAGATTACATATCATTCTTTCTCTACTTTTGCAAGGACAAAACCTAGTGTTGTTTGGATCATATGCCAATGAATCTTTCAATACTTCCAAACTAGCCTAAACAACATTATGTTTTGTTCTTATAATAGCAAAGAAGATCTCTGGTGCAATCTAATTGATTAATCTCAGCCAATCAAATTTCCGCAATCACTTTTCTCACTATTTAATGAATAAAACTTAATGTTAGTGAAGCCAATCTGGAAGTTTCCAGGAATCTCTTTCATATGACTGGAACAATATAATGCTTTGTCTTTAAAACAGTAGAGAAAATATTTCTTAGCAACATAGCTCTCGACTAGCGAGACCTTCACGTCATAAAATTTGAGAAAACATTTTGCTATTTCGAGTCTTTGACCCAGTGTTAATAGATTCTACGGGGTACTTCAAGACAGGTGCGAAAAAGTTGTAAAGACTATCTGAAGATAGTCTTCAAAAAGTCCTAGAGATCACCTGCAGGTAGTGCACAAACAACTACTAGTACCACTTTTTATTAAGCTCTGAAAAAATAATGAAGAAACCCACAGCATGTGTTCAAAATTGGTTGATTATACATTCAAAGTATTCCATCTTTAGTAATATCTAGTTAAGTTCAAGTCCATTTCAGTCAACTACAGGAATTGATGCAACTCTATTAATAATCCTTCATGTTTGTTTCTTAAAACAGTAGCAATTGTTTATATCTTTTTTCCTATTACTACATTCGCTTCACACATAACGAACTTAGCACTCGAAAGGCATCAATTTCATTATATTTAAAAATAGAAGATCGAAATACATCATTAAAAACTTAGTTCAATCATTTCTAGATATAAGAGAGTGTACGTAATAATTGACAATAATTGATAATAAAAGTAATGACAATTTCAGCTTTTTCTTCTTTGTGTTTTGTCATGATTGCTCTACATATGATAATAATTGATTTTATCGCAATATGTTTTAGTCATAATTGCTCCAATGACCTGCATGTTGCAATTAAGTGCAAATTTTTATAAATAAGAAACAATGAAAACGAAAATATCATTTAGAAAAAAACAATAGTTAATTAGCAGTCTACATGAATCATCCCAATTATTTTTGCTTAATTGACAATATACGCAGTTGTTTGTCGTAGCAAAGATTGAAAGCAATCTATCTTAGCACTCATTATTTTCATATTTTCAAATCAATTAATTTTTTGTTTACATGATTATATGATAGTGCCTATTTTGATCATTGCATGTATAACAAATGTATTTAATTATTCGCTTACTTTGACACAGATCGAACCAATTGCATATTACATCTCATTATCAATAGTTTGTCAATATATTCATTCATGTTGACTAACAAATCAATGATAATCTTAACATTAGTTGAAAGTTCGAAATGTTGAAAGGAAAGAACATATTGTCGTATTTATTTATACTTTTTAACGCTATGAATGGTCTCCTATGACAATTTACTATTATTTATCTTCTATGAAGATTAAAATCTTACGATCATTGTTACCTTGTTTTTGTGAGAAAACTCGATGTGTCGTTATTGAAAGTTCCAATTATTTCGTGAATATTCAATGTCATAATTTTCACATATTTCAAAACTATTAATTGATTAAGTTAAATTGACCGGACCTTTAAGATTCGTAATTCGCTTGGAAGTCACGAAGTAAATAGCATTTTAATTAATAAAGAGATTGTTTTAAAAAATTCTCTTTCTGCTTCTCATTTTACTTTAAAATAATAAATAAAATAGGTGGTAATTGAAATGAATAATCTGAAACAAGTTGTACGATACACTACTATTTATATAATCTATCTAAGACAAAGATGCAAACGTAATATTTACATGTTAATAAGCTTTTTTCTTTGATTACACCCTATCTTTTGCTGTTGTTGCTCAAAACTACTTCTCTATTTGATTGATGTTTCTAAACTAAGACTATTGTTTATATAGAGCAAAATATTCAATAAATTATGAACTTTGATATAATTAACAAAATCATGTTATGTTTTTCTAGTTTTGACTAGAAGGGTTCCATCATCGTCATCCATCTCAATATCATATTACAAAAAGTGAGCATGTAATCTACAATTCTTTATCATCACATGTCCTCGTAGGAGTAGAAAATTTTCTTCTGATGTATATTGCATAATTTTTCTTATTTATTATTCAATCTAGATCAATGCAAGGTCGAGCGATACACAGATTCAATTTATACTTTTAATTAAAAATAAATAAATGACTTTATTTAATAGGTGCTTACAATCAACAACACATAATTACAATGTATGTATAAATAACCATGTATTCCATTAGAAACTGAAATATCACTCTTAAGTTTTTTACATAAAAATAATTGGAACGATTCATTTTTATATTTCATTTAATATGATATTATTGGTGAGGGTGAAATTTATTTTATAATTTTTATAGAATATATACAAAATATCACAAATAGATCATTTCAGAAAATTTAACACACTTATATCAATCTGAATACTTGCCTGACATGCGAATAGCATGAGTATCTATACACAATAAAAGTATCTGTACAATTACATGTGCATTAATTATAATTGAACAAGTGTTCACTAAAAAGAAAAATATGATACTTGATAGAGAATCACATTCTAGAAATGTCAGCAATACATTTAATATTTGTGTATAATGTAACCATAGATAAATCAGTCGTCATTTAAAACAAAAAGTAGAATGAAGTTACTGTCTTTTTTTTTAATTATCTCATAATTCACAGGTTATTTTTATTCATGTTGTTGAGCATAATTTTCCAAACGTATTACAAGCAATAAAGTTTCACAGCATGTGAAACAAAATCAATTTAATTATAACAAAATTGATCATTTCAGATAAAATTACACCTATCGAACAAATAAGAGGTTTTTTTGTTCTCTGCAATTTTTAAATAGATTAATTTCATTTCTTCACTATTTTTGTCTGTGAAACTTAATTCATCTATTAATTTTTTTTCCATGTTCATCAGTAGTAAATAATAAAATATATCATTAATATGCATTAATTTATACGGACCGATTAGTCCCTTTTATATTCATCTTCTTATAAATATACAGAGAGATCATAGAAGAATTTCACATCTGAATAACATTGAAAAATATATTATAAAAATAACAATCACTAAAATAAAAATAAAAACTATTCTGAATACAGTAGTCTTGGAAAAAATATTCATCTATGAGATGTCTTTTTGTCAAGTACAAGTCCTCCAATATTTTTTTTGCACAATTCATTGAGTATACCAATAGAATCGACGATCTATTTCAAAAAAAAAATTAATTTGATACATATATATATATATATTTGTGATTAAATTAACCTGAAGAATATTATCAAATATTGATTTTGCTTCATCTTCAGTTCGTGTTGTACATAACTGAATATAAAGTGCATACATATAGCAATATTTAATCATATGTACACTTTCAGAATCTGTTAGTTGTTCGTCTGGTGAACAAAGTATTATAGGAATAATAAGACTATGCTCAACTTGTGTTATATTTAATGTATGAAGACGTTCAGAAAATTCATGTAAAGTATCTGTTGTCTTTTTTCCAATAAATTGATTCATAAAATAACGAGTATAATGTAATCCATTGATTGTCATTACATAAGATTCATTTTTGTAAAATAATGGATAATGGATTATCTAAAATTCATTTATTAAGTAAGGAAAATTTTATTTAAATTTGTTAAATTTACCATCCAGAAATCGAATACTCGATTGTTTAAAATTCGAGTAAAATCAGTTACATTCAATTCATTGAGACCAGGTGTCTAGAATGACAAATATACTTTTCAATTTTTTCTTGTTATAATGTCATTTATAAAATAAAAAACAACTATTCACGTAATACATTTCAAAATATTTTCAACTAACAAATGAATTTTTAGATAATGAATGTTGCAATATTAATAAATACTTTTGTACAACTGTCATTTACAATAAAATGTACTCTTCAAAATGATTCTAAATTGATTCCGCTAGTTCATCTAGTAGGGAAGATAGCAGATATTTAAAAGAGTGAATGAGAATTAGGATGAGTGGTTGAAACTTGAATATTCAGATATCAAGTCCACGGAGAGAATAAACTTATTAAACAATTAGCTTCTGTCGCTCCTTTTTATTTTAATCATTAGGAACTTTGATGTTCGGCTTAGAGCAATTCTTTACTCTAATTTCATCATTCTACAAAAAGATATTTTTGTTACTTAGATAGATTTACATAGTTTCACGTTGAAACAACGTTATTAATCAGCTGATGAAAAGATAATCATAAATTCGTAGTTTCTCAAATTACACTTATTTCGAAACCTCGTTTGCAAAATGCTGCCGATATATTAGTTTTGTACGATCGATTTTAGCCCTCAAACCTTTGGAAATAGTTCAAAATTCTAAATCTTAAAGAAGGAGATGTTACAAATTTTTGTTATTTGGATGCTACTATTTCATTGATTCATTTTTTTTTAATATTCAAATTAATTATAATCTGATTTGTGTTTAAGTATAAATCTTCTACTTAATATACTGAAACTTATAACAGATAGAATTGCTTTTTTAAATCATCGACAATAGGAAAAAATATATATCATAGTCTTTTCAAGGAAATTAAAAAACAAAGGTCAAGTTAATTTGTGAGTAAATATGTTCAAATACCATCTTCTACAAAGATATTCGGTAGGTGTCAAAGACTCAAAAAAAAGGAATATATAAAGTAAAAATTTCATGCATTTAGACCTTTGCTAATTTGACTCATCGAAATTCGTCAAACAGAGATTATGTTGAAGGCGTGAAACTTTTCTATCAGTTCCTTGGATTCCCACATTTGGGCAGTTCGAGGAAGTCTATGATAAGTAGATAATTTTCATTTCCATCTATCCAATTGAATGATTCAGATCAACACCTTGAAATACGTATCGACTAGGAGATTACGATTCTACGCCGATAATAAACGTTGATAATCAAAAAATCACTTTTCTTAGAATTTGATCGTTTTCACTATTTTTATAAGGTGCAAGCAATTCAAACGTCGAGTAAAACTTTTTTTGCATTATTTGATGAAGTTTTAGCTGCTGATTACGAATATCTACTTCTTAGCCCGCTCAAAAAAAGGCTAAAAAATAGATATTCTCAATCAGCAGCTAAATTATTTTGAAAAGTATATTTAAGTATATTATGTCACTATATACGCCGTTTTACGAAAGTATCTATTAATATGGAAACATCTTTTATATAAAAAAATTAAGGTTTGCTAGACCACTTCTATCTATAATGATTCAAATATCTGCATAATAATCTGGAGATAATCAGATTTTACGTGAAAATTATATTATAAAGATATCATTCATTGAAATTTAATAGTCATTATCAGAATAAAAAGATACGGAAATAGAAAATAACTTCCTTACATAATAGAAGTAGAATTTCTTATCTACAAAAATTCTCCAATTTCCTTACATCTTTAGCAAAATCAAGTAATTCGGTAACATTTACTGCTATACTAGCTTGAACATCCGCCCACATTTGCTCCGGTGTTGCATTAATACCCGGATAATCAGTTATCTTAAAAAAAGAAATATATATTACATACATATTATCATTCTCTAAATTGAATATACTTACACCTAGATTAATAATACCAAACATTCTTTCAACAAGTATTCTTAATCGTTTTGTATGTTTTAAATAAAAATTAAGCATTTTCCAACGTACATAACGAAAAAAAGATGTTACTTCAAAATCAAGTTCATATATAAGAAATGGTTGACATAGTTTTGATGCAAGATATTTCATTATTTGAAGAACATTTTTAGAATAACGTAATTCATAACCAAACATATAATCAATTAATGTATTTTTATATAATTTTGATATAAATCTTAATACAGTTACGTTATGATTATTTTTAAAATTTTCAGATAAATGATCATTATTATTATTATTATCATCATCATTATTCATTTGATTTTTTTTATTTAATTCTATTGAAGTTTTGGATAAAACATCTGAAAATGTTTCTGATAATGAATTGGATTCATAAAAAATAGTTGGTAATCGAAGTAAGGATAAATTATTACTAAGATTATCAATAGAAATATGTGATGATGATATTGTTAATTCGATTAGATCAACTGTACGAAAAGGTTCTTCGGAATTATTAAACATATCTAAATAAATATTAAAATATTTATGAAAAAGTTTTATAAAATTTCAAGATTTTTAATGGACATATTTGTTCAGGTTTTAAAAATTAGCAAACATAATTAATCAATTAAAATAAAAGGATTATTTACCTTGCGGTATAATAACAATTTCTTGATTAGAATCAATTGATTGTCGTATATTTGTACTTGAAGTACTTGATGATGAAAATGAAGATAATGATGATATAGATTCTCTTTTTATATTTGATAAACTATAATCATCTGTTTCAATATTATCAAGTTCATCATCATTAAATAATCCAGCATCTTGATTATCTTCTACTTGTGGTTGGTGACTGCGAGAATTTTTTTCATGTTGTTTATGATAATCTTTTAATGCTTTTTCTTTAACTTTTTTTGGTATTCGTCCCATTTTAACACTTTCCATTGCCATACCTTGTTCAAGACATCGTTTAAATCTACATGCTTTACATCGATTACGTGTTTCCATATTAATTATACATTTATTATCAAAAAAACATCGATATGGTAGACCTTGTGTTATACTTCGTTTGAAGAAACCCTATATAAAAGAAATATTATTCTTATGAAAAAATAATTTAATCATAACAATGAAGAACAGACTTTACATCCTTCACATGTGATAACACCATAATGAACACCAGTAGCAATATCATGACAAATTCGACTAAAATAATTAATAAATTCATTAATTATAGAATTATGTAAATAAAAAATATTAAAGCGAATAACTAACCATTTTCCAAATGGAAATGATACTCTCTTTTTTTCTTGCTTTTTCTTGTTTGAAATTTTTAATATTTGATCATGTTTTGTTGTTAGATTTATGTCGCATTGTTGTTGTTCCTCTGCTTCTTCGTCTTCTTCTTCTTCTTGTTTTGGTTGAAAAAAAGATGTCGATGAATCAATTTGAAATGTTTGTAAAGATGAAATATTATTTGAGATATTAACTGTTACTTCCATATTATTGATATTAAACATATGATATTTTTCTGGAAAGAAAAACAAAGAAACATGCAGTGTGTTAGAATGCACTAAAGTAAGAACACGATATCCTATATATGGATGCAGAGTGGTTTATAGTAGAATCATGTTATTATTCTCTTGTGCCGTTTTATGTAACCAACATTCATGGCAGACCTTAGTCAGTCACGAGCAGAACACAAAAAGAACGAGATGAAGAAAAAAGAGGGGTAAAAAAACATATTCTCGAACCACATGAGTCGTTCCTTTCTTTCTTTCTTTCTCACATTTACTTTCTACTATGCTGTTTGTTTTCGTGCATGTCGCAAAAAAAAATGATTGACGTCATTAATGCGTTTTCCTTACCTAATAAAGAAGCTTTAAATAAACTAATGATTTCTAATTAGAAAAAAAAGATAAACTCATCTTTCTATCGTATAGTATAATTATTATTGTTTGTGTCACAACCTCAATATTCCTAATCTATTGATTTATTAATAATAAAAAATATTTATATGATAAGAAACTTTATTATGTTAAATATGGTTTTATTATCCGAAGTGTCATTATTTGCCTAATGAAAAATGATTGTTTGAAAATAAATATTCTATCATACTTGATTTAAAATTATTTTTGTCTTTTTGAAGTTAAATTAATGTTAAATATTAAAAATAAAAAGTCATGTTTATTGGTTTAGATACTAAAATTAAACTAATATTTAAAATATGATTTCAATTAGTTTTACTATTTTTAAGTTGTTTTGCTAATTTATTTAGATAAATTTTTTATTAAAACCATTTTATGATTAAAAAGTGCTTTTAACAATGGCAAAAATTGTTCTTTTATAAAATTCACTTAATAAAAATAGTGTGTACATTCTATGTAATTTTAAGAATGACGATGCTTCGTTAATTTATTTGAATTTAAAATATATATCATATATAGGAAACTCTAAGATGCATCTAATTCTATAATTATAAAATAGTTTATAACGCCTATTATGTCAATATGACACATGAAGGATAAAGAGTGTAATTCGTGACATTATTCAAAAATATTAATTCAATTTCATAGACAGGATGACATAGCTATGCAAAATTTGATAATATTGTTTACTAAAAAAAAAAAGAAGGAAGAAACTTAAAAAATTTTTCTTCTCTTGTCTTTTGAAATACATTTCAATACTTTACAAATATTTTTCCTTGAATATATCGATCATATTCAGTAAAAATTTATTCATAATTAATAACATTGACCTACTACTTCATGATCAATTATTCTAATATCAGTACTCACGAATGACAACATGTGTAAATCACAAATGAATAACATTCGATTATGCTGAGCAGAAAATATAATATAAAAAATTGTACACTATAAAAATGACTGTTATGATTCATTATTAATCTAGTAAAAAGAAATTAAAAAAATTAGAAGATTATTTATCCACAAAAACAATTCATGCTTTCAAATACTCATAATTGTAAAGACAGATACCATCGTAGTTTGAATACGCAGTTAATAACTCGTCATCTTATTAGCTTTTTATCATCTTTTTAAAACTAATTCGAAATGACGACTATTAATTTTATCATTCAGCTTCAATACCGATTGTATGTGCTGTGTACCGCTCGAACTTTTACTTCAGTCTGGATTGTTGATTTAGAGATTCTTAACAGTTTAAATAAATTACAACATTGAATAATTAAATAAACGAACATCTTTAGTAAGCCTGTGATAGTCTATTAAAAATTTCATTATATTTTAAATGAAGATCACAAACTTCAGAATAGTATGTTTGTATGTTCCATTTCAGAATTTTACAAGATTAAACAATCCATTTAAATATTATATATTGTATACTTAATAGATTTTTATCAACAATTATTTAAAACTTAGACAACTCACATTCAGCATATAAAACTGCATTTATTCTATATCAATCAATAAATTCTTTTGAATAATTTTAATCATTTATATTCAAAACACAAAAAAAAAAGATATGTGAATATGACAATTAGAAATTAAACAAATAAAAAAAAAGCATATATTGAATCGATTATACTATGATTCATCTTTGCTCTAAAACAGAAAAAAGAATTTTTTTTTTTAAATAAAAAATAAATAATTATAATTGATTGACTTACAAGAGAAATCATTAATGGTCTTGCTGTTGATGTTGGTCTTCTTGTACTACTGTTCGTTGTTATAATTGATTCATTTGCACTAACCATACTTGCAGCTGAATCAAATGAAGCTGTTTGTCGACTTGAATTTGAATGTCTTAATATTGCTTTTGTTGTTGTTGTTGTTGTTATTGTCGGATCTTTTTCAACATTTCGTAATAGATCCGGAATGTCAACTGTTTTGGATTTATTTGTTGATGTAAGTGTTGGAGCTCGTTGTTGATCATCAGTTGAAAGTTCAGAATAACTGGTTGTATTTTTAATTTGATCATCTTGATTTAATTCTTTTGAAGAAATATTTGATGTATCAGTATCCATTGTGCCTCGTCTAGGTTTTGGTGGTCGATCAGATGGTACTATTTCAAATTTATGGATAAGATCTTTTAATCCTGATGTTCGTCTTATCAATGTTGAACCTGTTGGTTCTGTACTTGGAGTTGTATTAACACTTTTACGAGATGTACCATTTGATGAAGTTGGTTTAGGTACTGTTTTTTTCAATTCCACTAATCTACCTCGATGTTTAGGTTGAGTAGATGCAGGAGCTGGTGGTGGTATTTTTTGACGATTTTCTTTTGATGCACATGATGGGGGTAAAGGAACAGATGGAGTTGATGAAGGAGGAAGCACTGGTGGAGATGGTGAAGGTGGGGGTGGTGGAGATGGTTCTTGTTCAGGAATAACCGCATCTTTTGAACGAAAACGAAATGGTGAACGATGTCTTAAGGATTTTAATATGCCTTTTGATGGTCGATTTCCAGAGTGATCTGATTTTCTTGTTGTTCGTTCTTTTGTTTCTAAATCAATATCTTCATCAAGAAAATGAACAGTTGCCGGTAGTGATGTCATCGTTCCTTTATCCGGTGATTGTGCACGAAAACGAAAGCGACGACTCAATGAAAAAAAACGATTCTTTGATGAACCTATTCCACTTGTATTTGTTGCTGCTGTTGCTGAAGTTGACATTATATCAGACATAACACTATCATTTGTTGATGAGATTAATGATGGTAAATGTTCATGACTACTATTTGTATTAGTATCAAAACGAGATCGACGATTTGTTGTTGATGAAGATGCCGCAAGATTATTTTCAGGTGGAGCTGAAGCTAATCGTTTATTGGTTGCTGAAGCATTGGCATAATTAACAATATTTGTAAAACTATCATCACGTACAATTGATGCACTCTTTTCAGATTTTCTATAAATAATGAATGTATTTAAAAACTAATAAAAAAATGATGAGCATTTAGTGATACAATTCAACAAAGGAATAGGAAGCACTTCAGTGTTACATTTTGTGCTAACTGAAACGACACTCTCCTTAATTTCCATTGAAAATTAGATACACACATTTTGATCTCATAGAATATTGTTCAATTTCTACAGTATATAAACTTGTAATATGTCTAAAAACTGAAAATTTCCTATCTTATGAGAACATATAAAGAAGAATATTGTTTTTTCTCCGGATACAGACGGTGAGATCGAACAGGAAGATCATCATTACCATTTGTTTCCTCTCTTTTTTTTTCTCGAGTGCTATATTACATTTGTATGCAAACGTCTATAACAATAACAAGAGAATTCAGTGACAAACATACCCCAAGAGACAGAAAAGAGCGAATAGTAATTATCACTGATCATGTCATATATAACTCTATCAAAAAAGAAGATCGTGTCACTCACGGTTTTTTTTCCTATTGTTTTCCGATAAAATATCATAAGAATACGAGATTCTTTTTCTTGTTGTTGTTGTTTTTTTTTTATTCTTATTTTTGCTTGAATTAATATTAGAAAGGAAATTAAGTATCAATGTATTCACACTTACGCTCGAATAAAATCCATAAAACGTCGATATGAAAATAGATGATCTTCAACACGATCAATTTTATTTGCAATCTAATAAAAAATTAAATCATTCTTATAAATATTTTATTAATATATTAAACAAACTTCTTCAATACTAGCTGCTGTATTTTCTTGTGCTGAATAAGTTTTATTAAACATTCTTTGTTTATCATTTTCATTTATTGATCTTGGTAATTGAATTGAATCATCCATTGTACCAACAATTTCATTAGCATTAGCAGCTCGTCCATCAATCGTTCCATGTGGAAGTTCAATATCATCACCTAATGTTTCACGACTAAAATTTGATAAACTTGTTTTTGTTGTTCCATCATTTTGAAAACTATTTATTGATAATGGACCAACACTAATATCACGAACAAGACGATTTGTATTATCACCACCAGATTTGAGCTATAAATAAAGAATAGTCAGAAAAAGAAAACAATTATTATTTCATCTTATTCAACCATCAATTTGTAAATTGATACATAAGATTATCAATAGTAGCTATATTCAATATTACTATTTTCTATTTTTATTGATTAAAGGTGAAAAAATTTTGAAAATTCTAGTATCTATGTAATAATTATGATAGTATTGACTGAAATTATTAATAACTATTTGTAGCATCCATTGTTGAGATATTTCAACAATTCTGCATTCATTGATGGTGGTTCAACCAATCAACTCATTTCTTCACTCATGCGTAACTAAAGTTAAATAAAAAAAAAGTTTCAAACATAAAATTGTTGATCTGATTCATTTCAATAGACTTTCGTATAGTTTGGATAATACTAAGCAGAGATAACAATTACCAGCTGATATTATATTATTTGTCTATGCAATAACAGATGAAAAAAGCATTCTAAATACTACCTTATGTTTTTCATGAATCATCCTTCTACTATTAGTATAATTATAAAAATATTGTCAAATGTATTCATGAAAGATTTTGATGAGAATCTTTTTTTTTTAGAAGAATAAATTTTTAATAATACAAACCTCACTATAGTAACGATACAAACTGAAATAAAAACGGTTTTATTTTTGTGCAAGAAAATTTTCAGAAATATGAATTTCAACTTCTGAATATGTAGGCATCTTAAATATTAACAATCCAAAAATAAAATATTAATAAATCTGTTATCTATTAATTTTTTTTTCTTAAATAAGATAATTTCGAATATAGAAACTTATTATATTTAACACTTTGACGAGCGGTGAATTATATATGCACCTCTTTTTTCTTTTCTTTCTGTTCTCCCGTACCTCCCCTCCAGCTCTTTCCAATCAAAAGTCGCCTGTCAAAGGTTCAATGGTAAAAATAACTATAATCTAGAAAATATGACTGATTTTAATGAAGAAAAGATAAATTAATGATTGTTTAAGATTATTAGGAAGTGTGAAAATATTCTTTATTAACATTGACATCTCCAAAGAATAGAAAGTTTGAAGAATCTATTTTTAGATTTTCGGTACATATTTCTATGTTTATTTTTTGTAAGTTAATTGAAATAATAAAAAAAAAAGTATTTACCTGTTTTTGTAATCGATCAAATTTTAATAGTATTGATTCTTTAATATGATGTTGTTGTCTTAATTGTGCATGTAAATCACTTTGTTGTTTTCTCCAATAATTCCAATCGGATGAATTTTTATCACGTAAACGTTGCATTTCTGTTTTAAGTAATTTAACATCATCAACAACAATTTCAAGTTCTTTTATTTTATTTAATAATAATTCATTTTCTGTCATTAATATATTGATTTTTTCTGTTATATGTATTGGTGTGTCTCTATCATTTAATTGTTTTTGTAAATCTTTTATTAATTGTTGCGATTGTTGAAGTTGTTTTTGTAAATCATTTCGTTCTTTTTTCCATACTGTTTCAAGTTCTTTTCGTTGACGTTTGGTTATTTTAGATAATTGTTCTTCTAACTAAATAAATAATTGAAAAAAAAAAATTGTTTCTCATTTCGTTTTTTCTGTTTTCTTTTACTTCATTTATTTTTCCAATTAATTCAATTCGTTGTGTTTCCCATTGTTGTTTATCAATATTATATTTATTTTGTTTTTCTTGACCATGAGTTTCAAGATCATATAATTTTTGACGAAGACGATCAACAGCATTTTGTAATTCAGATTTTAATTTAATACTTTCATCATACTAAATACAAAAAGAAAAGGAACTTTTGTTTTGTTTTTATTTAAATAAAAATAAATAATTATTTACTTTGCGTTGTTTTTCAGACATATCATTTTTAGTTCGTGACCAAGATTGTTCATTAACATCATATTTTATTTGTAATTCTTTATATTTTTTTTCAAGATCTTTAATTATTTTTAATAATTCATCTTTTTCATTATTTGATTGATTTAAACGAAGTTTATAAGTTTCAATTTCACCTTCGATTATCTGTTGACGACATTCAGCTTTTAAACGTGTTATTTCATCTTCTACAGTTGTCGGTTTTGATCGATCCTAATACAAAAAAAAAATAATTTTTTTTTAATAGATCGTATAGAATTCTTTATAAATTGAAATATAGTTCTATATAAATGAAAGGAGCATATGTATATATTGAGAATGATTCACTTAATCTATAGGGATTCGCAATAGACCTTCTCAAATGAATATATTATGTCCTTGATTGATAATTCACTCTTTTTTTTTAATTTTTTTTCCTAATAATCAAATCCAGAATATGAATAGACTGATTGTAATAATTGACCTTTTATATAGATCTAGAATCCATATCGTATAATTATTCTATAATTCTCTCAATATAAACTATTGAATCATTGTAATAAGCTTGATATATCACAAAACTAATTTTGTATATTCGAAAATAATTATTTCTATAGTACTCATTTTCAATAAGTAAACAAATAATATAATAACTATTATTGAAGAATATGAAAGTAGATTTACTATTTGAAAAAAAAATTGATATATATTGAAATTACAATCTAAAATTGAATCAATAAAAAAAGTATGCTTTTAGATCTGCACAAATAATTAAATAAAAATTAATTGTATGCTTTGAATACTTCTTTCACTTGATAAAAGAATAAATATTTGATAAAATCTCTCTCTCTCTCTTCTTTTTTTCTATTTGAAATATGTAATTAAAACTTACATTTTGTTGATTTAATCTTAATGATTCAAGATCAAATTTTAACATTTCTTTTTCAACATTTAATTTTTCCATTTCTTTCGTCATTCCAATAATTTGTTCTTCTAATTGTTTTCCTAATGTATAATATTTTGATTCAAGTTCACGTAATTCTAATCGATGTTTTTGACATTCTTTTACTTTTGTTTCAATAATATCTTCTTTTTCAATTATTTTCATTGATAATTCATTAACACGTGTTTGTTTTTGATCAAGTTTTTTTTCAAATGTTATTATTGATTGACGTAATTGTTCAATATGTCGTAAATCTTGTGATTGTTTTGTATTTAATGTTGATAAACGTGTATTTTCGTGTTGTAATTCATTATTAATTAATTTTTGTTGTTCGAAATTTTTTTCAATTGTTTGATTTATTTGAATTTGATTTTCTAATTGTTCTTCAAAATTTTTTGATGATATTTGAAGATTATCAATAGTTTGTTGTAATTGTTGACATATTTGTTGTTTTTCATCTAAATCATGTTTTATTGTATCAAGTTCTTCTAATAATGTACATGTATCATTTGTATCATATGTTAAATTTGTTAAACGATAACGAATTTTATTAAGAATATCATGTTTATTTTGTAAAAGAGTTAAAAATTCATTTGTTTGTTGAAAAATTTCCGAAGTTTTTTGATTAGTTTTAGTAATTGTTGATTGAGTTTGTTCATCCTAAACAAATATATGTAATCAAGAATTTGTTTGAATTATTTTTATTAGTTTGTTTTTTTGAAAATACTACAATGTATATCTCAAAAATTGATATTCATAATTGATGACGACAATTATAAATAGAATGAGGTCTTCTTTAATATTTATAATTAATAAGAATAGACAAAGAGACAGTTAAACATTGAAAAAGAATAGAAGATATTTTTAGATAAATAATAAAAGGAAAATTATGAAATATAAATCGAATTTTTTGACCTAATTATTCATATGAATTCTAACACAATCAATTATTGTCTTTTAAAAATGTAGCTAATTTCATACGAGCATCATCAATAGTATATAGCAATAATCTAACTATATTGTCAGATAGATTTTGAAATATATATTGATTATTTAAGATCTATTCTTTTTTTCTTTTTATTCTATGTGAATAAGCTAGTAAACAAGTTGAGAATGATAGTAATTTGATCATTTCTATTTTTCTTTACAAGAAAAAAGAAAAAGGTAATTTCACACATGATTTAATAGAGATAAAAATAACATACAGGTATTTGTTGATTCCATCGAGATGTACGTAATAGTTGTTGTAATTCAGTAATGATCTTTTCATCGATTTTATTCTCTTTAATAAATGTTATAAGATCATCTAGAAATATATATATATATGGATAAATAAATATAAGTAAATAAATATAAATATTACCAGTTTTATTAATAAATAAATGAAGATCTTCATTAATTGTATTATCTATACCTTGTTTTGATTGTTCATCAAGTTTAACTAAAAGTGTTTCTTTTTCCTAAGATAAAAGTAAAATAATAAAAATCTTTTATTTGTTTATTTATTTATTTTATTAAAATATATACCAAAACTGAATTATTTAATTCATCTTCTAATCTTAATAATTTATTTTTTAATAAACGTATTTCATCGAATGATGCATCTAATTGTTCACGTAAATTTCCTCCACCATCAACACTAACACCACGTCGTGATCGATTTGAATCTTTTCCTCCATCATCATATAAATGATTATTACTATTTGAATTTGATGTTCTATCAACACTTCGACTACGTTGTTTTAATATTTTATATTGTATACGTAATTGTGATATTTCATTATCACGATTATTAATATCTTGTTTAAGTTGATTAATTTCATCATTAAGTATAGAAATTTTTTGTTGATATGAATTCATTAAATCCGATATATCATGTCCATTTGTATTTATTGAAGATTTTAAATAAAGATGTTTTTTATCAGTATTCGAATTTAACCATGATAATTCTTCCATAAGAATATATTCACGAAAAAGTGATTCATATAAATAAACAGATAATTGCCATGAATGATAATCATCATTTGTTTCCTGAATTATATTAAAAGAAAAAAAAAGACAAAAGAGAATAAATAAATAAATAAAGGTTTTATTATTTACTATTGATAATTTTTTATCAAATGCTTCTTTAAGCGTATCTAAATGTTGTTTAAGTGCCATATTTAATTTTTCAGTTATTAATTTTGATTCTTCACTTTTTTCAAGTTCACTATGTAATCGAACACTAACTTCTTTTGCAATTAATAATTCTTCATCAAGATCACGAACTCGATAATTATCACGGGTTAATTGATGAATTTTTTCTATAATATAATATATATATATATATATATGTTTCGAAATACAATGAATGAATATTAAAGACTTTCATATTGAAACCCTTTTTTTATTCTAATGACCTTCATTTTAAGAAACCTTGGAAAATTTTTTCTTCTCACATAATTGAAGGTTTTCATACATTAGGTAAAATCTTATAAAATTTTATTTTATATTACAAATCTTACCTTCCAATGTTGCTTTTTCCGCTTCCATATTTTCATTTCGTTTTTCTGCTTTACGTAATTTAAATTGAAGAATACGACAGTTTTTGGCTAGAAAAAAAAAATAATATTTTTAGAAAAATAAAATTAAACAAACCAGCAATTTCAAGTTCTGCTTGTAATTGTTTAAATTCTTCAGCATCTTCCGTACGAAATTGATCGGTAATTTCATCCATTTCCTAACAAATAATAATAAATCATTATTCATATGAAATATTTTTTTAAGCATGTTTCTAATGTATTTCATGACCTTATCGGTCATGCTCAGGATAAAATATGTTAAAAGAAACAAGGAAAAGAAAGATTATATGAGCATAATTGACTGTGAAATAAGGCCAAAAGAAGATGGTCAAATACAAGAAATCATTAGAATATATTGATATATTATTACGTAGAATGTCATCTGTTAAAGTATTTAGATAAATATTCAAGTAAAATATAGTGATACATACCCGTCGTATATCATGAAGTTCTTGTTGAAGAGCATCGTTTTGTTGACGAAGTGCTTCGCATACAGTTATTGGATCAGAAGTTGTAGCTATAGTACGTTCTAAATATACATGCCGAGAGACAAAATTTCAAGGATAAATTTTCAATATATATATATATATATA
>JAJEKB010021834.1:0-12163 GCA_022393335.1 Macrotrachela quadricornifera | reverse complement strand
CTTCAAGTATAATCATTTGACAATCAATTAGATTACATAAATCAGCAAAAAAACATTCATTTTGTCTTCCAGTTAATATCCATTCTTCATATAAACGTAAATGAGATTCTGTTGGTGGTAATAACCAAAAAACTTTTTTTCCTTTTAATATATGATACCAAACAGATGATCCACCTTTAAATTTAATATATATATATTTATTTATGTATATATAGAATTTATATCTATTTACCCATATCAATATGAAAATCGGTGAAACATTTTGCAACTGACATAAGAACATATCTATATTAATAAAATCTTTGTTTTCTTTTTTGTTTGTTTTATATTTTATAGAAAAAAAAAATTTTCTTTTTTTTACTTTCGTGTCTTTGGATAATACATATGTTCTTGTTTGAGATTATTTTGATATTCAGCTTGAACATCTTGCCAATATTTTGGCCATGAATTTGATACCCAATCAATTTCACGTACCTTTAAAAAATATAATATTTAAAAAACAAGGAGAAATTTTTTTATTATTAACTATTGACGGTGATTCAACATATTTTTCAAGTGATGTATGACTAAATTCAAGTGAGATAACATTTAATAATTTCGAACGTTTTTCTGGTGATTGATTATAATAATCAGTCCAAGATTTCATTGTCATTTGTAAAGATTCTTGAGTATCAACATTAACAACATCAATTAAACGTTGAGAACCAACACATGAACGAACATCATTAATTGTAAATTGAGATGTTGGAACTCGAAGACCTAAACCACGATGTTGTTTTATTATAATTGGATTTGGAAAACCAGTACGTTGAATATAAGATATATTGAATTCTAAATATATACAAATAATACTAAGCTTATTGATTCAAAGAAAATTATCTATATGAATTGAGAAACTTAAGTTTCACATTGCATTAAAGAAAACTTCAATTCAAAATTGTGAATCTACTTAAAGTTAGCTTGAAATTACAGATGAAAATATAGGTGTTCGTATCTATGAAATCTCGTCTGATGTTAAAAATCTTAACTTAATTTTGAAATATATTCAAGACTTGGTACTACAACTTTATAGATCCTGATTTTCGGACTGTATTTCTAGTTGATTTCTGAAAGTTTTTTTCCGACGATATATAAATAGAAAACAGTGTACTACCAAAACAAATTTGTCCTTTATTAACTATTGAAGGAAGAATTTTTGTTTCTTTAGAAAATTGTAGGAAAAAAATTTATTAAAAAATTTTGAAACTTCCACAATTGATAGATCTAAATGATTTGAGAAAAAAAATTATATCGATTCAAAATTTTTAGATGCTTTTCTGTAGGAAATACTAGAATGATTAGGGCTATAAATAACTTACCTTCTTCTCACTCATAATAGTTTGAATAGATCGGAAATTTTTGTTTGCAAATAATAGAAACTGTTTGAGATGTGTCTTACTTCCGGTTTCCTTTCTTATCTAAATATTTTTTTAGTATTGCTAGAAGAATAAGATTTCATGTACAGGTTCATTCCGTTATTTTTAATAATTCGCTGTATTTATGTAAAATATTGAAAATTTTTTTTCATTTTATTTTTGTATCATCTTATACATTTTATTAAAAAACAAAATGTACCAAAAGATGTAGCATGAAAAGCTCCATAACTTACGCATTGGTTACTTTGGAGATTTATATATTTTTTGAACTAGAACCAAAGGAAGTGAAATGTAAACTATAGTTCGGTAGAGTAGCCAATGCTCTATCCAACTGTATTAAAATAAAAAAAACTTTTAATGTTTTACATAAATACAGCGAACTATTAAAAGTAACGGAATCAACCTGTGTATTAAACATACTCATTCTCGAGATTGCTTTTTTGACTTTTATAATTCTTAAGATATGTGCAATAGATATGATGCATTTCAAAAGTATATACAATGATATTTAAAATTATTCATAGAACATAGATATCAATAAATAGAGCTTGTGATTTTTTATTTCATAACTTGTCCACATAACACAATATTTCATTCTTTACAAAATGATTTATTTAACTTTGACTTTTATAGCTACAGACAACTTGTAGACTCTTATATATTTGCCAACTTACTGTTTAATTTATAAGCTTCCATTTCAATGTATCAATCTCATTCTTGTATAGCATAATTAGCTACACAGGAAAGTCTAATACTTCCATAATGACTTTGAATCTTGTCATCATGCAAGAAAAAAAAAAGTGATTTATCATAATTTTTAGTCAAGGTCGAAAAATGTAATAGTCTTTTAAACGAGAAAATATTTAATGATATTCAAATAATATATTTTAATTAAATACAAACCATCAGCTGTAAGTTCTTCAACAAATTTGCCTTGATAATTTTTTGAAGCATAAAATTTTTCTTCAATATTCCATTTTTGTCTTTTTTCGAAAACTTCTTCGAAAAAATCATCATCATCATCATCTATATAATTTTTCTTTGCTTGTGTACGCTAAAATATTTATTTTAAATTAAATATTAATTTATTTAAAAAAACAAATTAATATTTCTAACTGGTTTATTTCTCTCCAATCGGAAATCAATAAATTATTTAATAAAAATAAAACCAGATCTTTAGATTGAAATATATATTCTTTAGAAAATCTTTTTTTACTTACTAAACGACGACCTTCTTCATTTAAAGACATAATTTAAAAAGCATAAAAATATTTCAATTTAATACTTTAAGATTTTTTTTTTTTCTTTTTATTTCAATAAACTTAATATAATCATATATAAAAAAATAAGTACAACGAAGTACATACTTGAAAAAGTTATGCACCTAGTTGATTTAATTAATTCTATTTTATAAAAAAATTTTTATTTAAAATATTTTTATTTTAAATTAATAATAATTAAAAAAGAATTTTTTTTTAAATAAAATTTAATCTAAAAAATAAATAAATAAATAATCGAAATTTTTTATTAATTGATGTCACTAGTTATCAATGATAAATATTTGCATAAATGCATTTTATATAATAGAGGACAAAAATCAAACGATGATTTGGTTGGTATATTATTCTTTGTCTGTCATTTTTTTTTTTGTGGTTAATGAGTATCATTAAATGATAAAATCATTACGAAAATTTCTTAATATATTTCAAGGTTTTATTTTTCTTATATGTTTTCTACAACTTGTTTTTATTTTTCAATATTTTTCTCATAATAATAATAATGATGAATCTTTATTTTTACCTTCTATCTTTTTAAATCATAAAAAAATTAATTGTCTAGAAAAATTAAAATGTCCAAATAATATAACACATTTTTCTATTCATATTGATAAAAATATTCAATATCCAGATATAACTTATATACGTTCACCTATTTTTACAACTATACTTAATATAATTAAAAATTCATTATATTATACAAATGATTCATCATCAGCTTGTATACATATTGCACCAGTCGATACAATTGATCGAGATCGTCGATCAAAAAGTAGATATTATCTATATTTTATTGAACAACGTTTAAAATTTTTTTATGAATGGAATGATTCAAATAAAATTCATTTAATATTTAATCATTATACAGGTAATTCATTTCATTTTTTTTTTTCGTAGTAATAGGATTGTGTAATTTGTTATTATATCAAAAAATAAAAACACAAAAACTTTGTTTTCAGGCACATGGCCATCTTATCATTCAACAATTGATTTTAATTTACCATCACATTACATTCTTGCATCAACTAGTTTAACATATAATAATTATAATTGTTTATCACATATAACATTTCCATTATTTCATTCTAATTATCCATCAAAATTTATTAATAATATCTTCTCAAAACGTACAATATTACTTTCATTTAAAGGCAAAAGTTATGAAGATGTTCAACATCATCGAACATTTTTTCGTCATTTAAATAATAATCATAATATAATTATAAAATATACTGATAATAATACAGATAAATATGATAATGAAAATGAATATATTGAACTTCTTCGTCAATCATATTTTTGTCTTGTACCTAGTGGACGTCGTTTATATTCATATCGTTTTCTTGAAACATTACAATATGGTTGTATACCTGTTATAACAACAAATAATAATGAATTAATTATATTACCATTCAGTGAAATAATCAATTGGACAAATATTATTATTATATATAGAAATTCCTCATTAAGTTTATTACCATATTATTTAAATATGATTAGTATTAAACAACGATATAAAATGCAAAAAGAATGTACTCAAATATGGTTAAAATATTTTTCATCAATTGAAAAAATAATTTTAACTTTACTTGATATTCTTAATAAACGTTTTCTATCTTCCTTTTCTTTTTCTATTTAACATTAACCTTATATACACATGTATATACATATATATATATATTCGTTCTTTTTCGTCTGCTTATAATCTATCGTCATGATCGAATCGGTCGAACTTTGTTCATACATCATTCATTTTCTTGCATAGGTCACGATAAGATGAAGAAAGAAAGTTTTTCTTTATTTTTTTTTTCAGATTTGTTTTCAATTGAATAGAATAACAAAAAAAAAAAAGAAGCAATTGATTTAAACAATGACAGATATTATTATTGATGATGATATTATTGACACAAATAAACCAACAACATCAGGTTCAAATTCTTCAATAACAACAGCTCGTCGACCAATGTTTATTGAAACAGAAGCACGTACAGATACAGTTACAAAACGACGAATAGCATCAACAACAAATCGAAGTGTTTATGATGTACTTGAAAATACAAAATCACCAACTGAGTAATGAGAAATATTAATAAATAATATTTAAATAACAAAATTTTCTTTTCTTTTTAGTGGTTTACCACCAACGACGTATACATATGCTCACAGGTTAGGATTAAAAGAAAGATTTAATTAAATTTAGATTATTTGCTTAGTTTTAATAGAAATTATTGACAGTAGTTTGAGACTTTAGAAAATATGTATTATTCAAGATAGATTAATACTTGTTTAATGTTATATAATATTGGAAAGAAATTTTTAGAATGAGTATTTTAACCTTCAAGAAATAAAAGCACTGTTCATGTACAAATGACATGTTTGAATTAAAAATAAATAGTAGTTGTTAAAGTATACTCTCCTTTCCACTATGAAAAGAGGAATTTTTTGTAATACTTTTTAATAAGAGATAAAAATTCATTCTTTTTGAAGTATTATTTGAGGTTTTTCTTGAAGGTTACATTTTATGCTTGATCAAATGTTCCTAATTGGTAGATGTTAACATTGCTTAATAAAATATTTATTGCACTATATAAAACACGAGAAAATTGTTGTATACTTCAAGCTCAAAAATATAAACTTAAGATATAATGATTTCTTAGTCTGTGGCTTTCATCACTCGAAAGATGTAATTTTTTGGATACTGTCATTTCTGCAAATCGCAGGTCAATACAATGAACTTTCAATTTAAATAATTATAATAAAAAAAGTGCAATTAAATAATTAAATTATTTTTTCTTATTTTCTAGTGTATCATATATGCCTGTGACGGAAAATGGTTCATATGATGTCCCAGTAATGGCTCGTCGAGATTTACATGGTGATTATCGTCCATATACATCAACAAATGCTACATTTTCATCACCAACAAGATTTATAACTAATGTTCGATCTCAATTAGCTAATGGTTATTCAGCTATACGTGATCGTTTACTACCACATAATGTTCCTGAACAAGCTCCACCAAATTTAAATACTCCATCATCAAATATTGGTCCACGATATACCCGTACACCATCACAATCATCATCTAGTGGATCAACAACAGGTTATAATCTTCGTCGACGTCCACCTGTTCATTCAACACCACGTGATAATGATAATGAAGATCAACAACCTAAAATATCAAAAGAAAAAAAACAAAGAAAAAGTCAAGATGATATTGATGAACGAGTTGATTATAATGAGAAAGAAAATCAAGATGAAATATCTGATGAAGATAAAGATAATATTTTAATTAGTTCAATAAAAAAGATTATTTATTTACCATATAAAATAGCAAAGTTTATATGGAATACATTGACCAGTTTACCATGGTGGTTACTTATTCCACTTTTACTTCTTCTTGGTCTTTATGCTTGTAAGTTAATATATTTATCTAGTTCATTCTTATTTTCTTCTTTTTTTTTTTTTAGTTCCACATTTAGCATGTAAATCATTTGAACATTATCCAGAATCGAAAATATATAAAACTTGCCGAAATTTTCAAGAATATGCAAATAATATAACAAAAAATTCATTTGGTTTTATTCGTGAACATACATATGATCGTGCTAGAAATAATCTTAAATCATTTTATAATTTTATGATTGATATTAAAGATTCTATACTCAATTCATTAGATGATATGTATTATAATACAAAAAAATATTTTCGTCGAAAAGTTGATGTTGTTAAAGAACCTGTTGATGATGTTGTTGATGCAGCGAAAAAATATTGTGATGCTGGATTAGAAAAAGTTAATCATTTAATTGATGATTTAAAACGTGAAAAAAATAAATATCTTGGTCCACATCATGCATTAAAACCTGAACAAGAAAGACAATATGAAGCTGTATGGAAGAATTTTTTTAAAAAAGAAAAAGATTATTTATTTAGTTTTTTTTTTAGGTAATTCGACAAGTACTTGATGAATATGCTGCTGATGAAACTGGTCAAGCTGATTATGCACTTGAAGCAAATGGTAAATAAAATAAATATATAAAATGAAATATTTCTTTTTTTTCTTTAAGGTGGAAAAATTGTTGATACAAGATGTACAGAATATACGGATGAACCACGTCAAAATGTTGTGAAATTTCTTGGCATTCCAATAGTACATATGTCTAAACAACCGGATATTATGATAAAAGTTTGTTTGTTTTTTATTTGAATATTTAATTATAAATTCATGTTTTTTTTAGGCTGGTCGATTACCTGGTCAATGTTTTCCATTTAAAGGTGATAAAGGAAGTGTTATTATTAAATTAGCTGTACCAGTTAAACCAACTGAATTTGTTGTTGAACATTTATCAAAATCAATTTCAATTGTTGGACATATTAATAGTGCACCAAATAATTTTACTGTTTATGTAAGTTAAAAAAAATATTATATGAGAATTTATATTTAATAGAAGAAAGAAAAAAATTTATTTGTTTTTTTTTTAGGCTTTAAAAGATAAAAATGATCAAGAAGGTAAAGTTCTTGGTCGATATTATTATGATGCCGAAAATGGTCCATCACTTCAACGATTTAAACCTCAAGTTTGTTAATTAAAAAATGAATAGAATTTTTAAAAAAATATTTTTTTTTCTATTTCTAGCTTGTTAATGTTCCGCTAGTAGAATATATTGAAGTTCGAGTAACATCAAATTGGGGAAATCCAAATTATACATGTTTATACCGGTTTCGTGTACATGGTGATTTACAAGCGGTTCAACCATCAGCACCACCTGCTCCATAAAATGGATAATTGTTTTTCTCTTTTTTTCTTTTTTTACTTAAAAAAAAACAAATTCAAATCATTATCGCGATAGTTCATATTGAATAACGCATAATGAACTTCTTCTTTTTTTTTTGCTCTTTTGTTTATTTCAAAAAATGTCTAGCTTGTGTATTTAGAAAATGTCTTAAAAAAAATACAGATGTTTATGAAAAAAAAATAAATGTAGACATTCTTTCTTTTTTTTGTTTATTTGTATGTCTGTGTCTATTCTATTTGTTCAATCTCGCTTCTTCTTTTTCTTTATGGAATTGTCGGTGTGTTTCCTTTCCTTTTTTTCCTTTTTTTTTGTCATCTAACATGTTTGAAAATAAAAATCTAGAGATTTTTGCAAATAATAATGAAAAAATATTTTATGAATAAACCTAGATTCTTTTTATATTTCATTTCAATTTTCTAATTTTATTGTTAAGGATAATTGCACCATTGTGTATAATCCTCGGTATATTTGTTTTAATCATGATTCATCAGTCTACGTGTCATCATTGACGTAGAGAAATATAAAAGTGAATCTATTGTGCAATAACATCAACGAAGAGAGAGAGAAATATAGATTTATTTTTTTTCTCTCTTTTTTTTTGTGGGGCAAACTTGCACAATATTGTGTAAAAAATGTTACTAACTTTCATGTAATATCTCGTTCGTCTCTTGCTTTTTTGGCTATTTTATAAGTAGACATACATTTCATACACACATTCGTCTAGATTATTATTAACAAATAATATGTCAACATCAACTACATCTTCTAGTAAAGGTAATACCAGTCCGGTTTACCGTATACCACCATATCATTATATACATGTTTTGGATCAAAATACAAATGTAACACGACTTGAAATCGGTCCTAAAACATTTATTAAACAAGATAATGAAACAGTTACTGTTGGACCAGAAAAAATGATTACAGTACCGTATGTGATTTTGTTTTTAAATAAAATAAAATAAAAAAATAATTATTTGAAAAATATTCTTTAGACCACGTCATTATTGTGTGGTTGAATCACCTGTAGTACGTAATGAAGAAGGAGAAGTTGAATTTGATAAAAATGGACAAGCTAAACTTGTTCATGCTGATTTGGATATTCGTCTTTCACAACCTGATCAAGCACCATTTCCACTTTATCCTGGAGAAGTTCTTCGTCAGGTATAAAAATCGATATTTTATCGTTTTTTTTTTTTTAATATCGATTTTTCCCCGTTCTTTTTTTCTAGCCAGTTACTCCATTAAAAGTTGTTGCAGCTAATTCAGCATTACGTTTAAAAGCTGTACTTGATTTTGATGATGAAGTTACAAAAGAACAACGTCGAGCTGGTGATGAATGGTTATTTGAAGGACCAGCAACTTACATTCCACGAAAAGAAGTTAGTGTTGAAGAACAAATTCGAGCTACTGTTATTGGTCCTAATCAAGCTATTCGTCTTTGTGCTAAAAAAGAAATTATTGATCGAGCAGGACAACGACGTGTTACTGGTGAAGAATGGTTAGTTAAAAAAACTGGTGCTTATTTACCACTTGCTTATGTAAGTTAAAATATTATTATTTTTGTTTTTTTTGATAAATAAATATTTGAATTATTTTTAGGAAACTGTTGTTTCTGTTGAAAACGCTTATGTCTTAACTGATAAAAAAGCACTTCATCTTCGTGCACTTAAAACATTTACTGATGATTTTGGTAAAGAACGTATGAATGGTGAAGAATGGCTTGTAACACATGCAGATACTGAAACACATACACTTAGTGTTTATGAACAATTAGTTGGTGTTGTTGATGTCATAACACTTACATCAAGACAATATTGTGTTATTCTTGATCCAGTTGCTAATGGTAAACCACAATTAGGAAGAAAAGTATGTATTTTTTTATATATTGGAATTTATTTGAATAAGATTTTGGTTTTTTTTTTAAAAAGAAACTTGTTGTTGGTGAAAAATCATTCTTTCTTCAACCTGGTGAAAAACTTGAAAATGGTATTCAAGATGTTTATATATTGGGTGAAGATGAAGGTGTTATTCTCAAATGTATTGAATCATTTAGTGATGAACAAAGTAATACAGATCGAAGTCCTGGTGATCGATGGATGATTCGTGGTCCAGCGTAAGAAATAGATTATTTAATTTGTTTTGGTTTTTTTATAAAAATAATATTTATTTTTAGTGAATATATTCCTCCAACACAAGTTGAAGTTGTTACACGTCGAAAAGCTATGCCATTAGATGAAAATGAAGGTATTTATGTTCGTGATATAAAAACAGGTCGTGTACGAGCTGTTGTTGGTGAAACATATATGTTAACACAAGATGAAGAACTTTGGCAAAAAGAATTACCTAAACAAGTTGAAGAATTACTTACACGTGATGCATTAGCTGAACGAAATGTTCCAACACGTAATCAAACATCAGATAAATCACAACAACAAACAACAACTTCAAAATCAAGTACAACTAAACGTGATAAATCAAAATTAGTTAGTTATCGTGTACCACATAATGCTGCTGTACAAATTTATGATTATAAAGCAAAGAAAGCTCGTATTGTTTTTGGTCCTGAACTTGTTATGTTAGGTCCAGATGAACATTTTACATTATTATCATTAAGTGGTAGTGTACCTAAAAAACCAAATCAAATTCAAACATTATGTTTACTTCTTGGTCCAGATTTTTTTACTGATGTTATTGTTATTGAAACAGCTGATCATGCACGTCTTTCACTTCAACTTTCATATAATTGGCATTTTGAAGTAAATGATACAAGTGATGAAAAAGAAGCTGCTAAACTTTTTTCTGTACCTGATTTTGTTGGTGATGCAGCTAAAGCTATTGCATCACGTATTCGTGGAGCTGTTGCTGGTACACAATTTGATGATTTTCATAAGAATTCTGCACAAATTATTCGTGCATCTGTCTTTGGTCTTGATGCTAATCAACGTGTACGAGAACAATTTGTTTTTCCACAAAATAATCTTGTTATTACATCAATTGATATACAAAGTGTTGAGCCAGTTGATCAACGTACACGTGATGCATTACAAAAGAGTGTTCAATTAGCTATTGAAGTAATTATTATAAATAAAAAAAAATTTTATTCTTTTTTAAAATGAATTTTTATTTAGATTACAACTAATTCACAAGAAGCTGCAGCTAAACATGAAGCTTCACGTCGAGAACAAGAAGCTAAAGGTTTATTAGAACGTCAACGTATTAAAGATGAAGCTGAAGCTGAAGATGTTCGAAAACAACTTCTTGAATTACAAGCTTTATCAGCTGCTGTTGAATCAACAGGTCAAGCTAAAGCTGAAGCGCAAAGTCGAGCTGAATCCGCTCGTATTGAAGGAGAAGCAGCTGTTGAACAAGGTATAAAAATATTTTAGCTTTTTTTTATATATAAAATAATAAAATATAATATTTTTTCTTTTTAAATAGCTCGTCTTAAATCTGAAGCTACACGAATTGAAGCTGAAGCTGAATTATCACGTTTAAAATTAGCACGTGAAGCTGAAATAAAATTTGTACGTGAACAAAATGAATTAGAAATCGGAAAAAAAGATCAAATGTCAAGAATTGAAACAGAAAAATTTAAATTACAAGTTGAATCAATTGGTGCATCAACAATTCAATCAATTGCTACTGCTGGTCCAGATACACAAGTTAAACTTTTACAAGCACTTGGTCTTCAATCAATGCTTGTTACTGATGGTCATACACCAATCAATCTTATGGGATTTGGACAAGGTCTTTTAGGTGGTTTAACTGGAAATACAAATAAAAAAGCCCGAACAACAACTGCTAGTTCAAATAATTATCGTGTCGAAGAAGATGACTAAATAAAACATTTTTGAAAATGTTCTCTCTCTTTTTTGTGTGTGTGTTTATGTTATTTTATACAATCTTAGTCTGATTATATATTTTCTTTAATGTCTATGTAAGAATAATAAATCTAACAAAGACTATATATTTAAAAAATCTTTTTAGAATCAATATAAAATTTCCTTTCGATATGTTTTGATCTCTTCTAACCAGACTCAGTAGAAATATAATCGACGTATTGCATATGTGTAGTAGTGATGAAAGGTGTTCTGATACGATAATAGCTTCGAGCTTAAGTTAGTCGGTATCATAATTAGAAAAATTCATCAATTGTTTTTTGTAAATATGAAGAAAATTGATCTATCGAATTTTTCAAATGCGAAGAGAGTTTCAACGAAAATTTTTTCGAAGCAGGGGTGATGTTTTTTTTCCATTTTCCAGGGTCACGACAACCCTGAATATTGTGTACAAGGTAAATAAATTAATAACGAATAAAACTTCAGAACATTTTTAAAATTTTTTTTTGCTTTTGTTTATGTTGAAGAGAGTTTGATATTTTGATAATAGAAATTTGAACCAACTCGATTTTCTATTCCAATTTTCACTTTATAGGGACCGTCTTTATAACTTGTCAACTATAGACGCAATACCACACATATTATAATTATTTTTAATTACCAATAGATAAAAAAATAAGATTAGAATGTTTGCTATTTCTCTGCTTCCCAGCCATTTATAATATATTCATATATTCAATATGTACAACACATGCTTAAGTCGATAGTATGCAAAGCATTCATTTGTTTTTACTTAAGAAGCGAGAAAAAGTCAAGGAAAAAGCACGTTCTT
>JAJEKB010021832.1:0-39507 GCA_022393335.1 Macrotrachela quadricornifera | reverse complement strand
ATATAAATCGAAATTCTTAGTCTTTTATAGTCATTGTTGGATTATCGTAAGCACCATCAACTGTTTTTTGTATTACAACATCCGATGGAAGTACAACTTTTGTATTTGTATCAAGTGTTTGTGCACTTGGACTAGTATGAAGTGTATTGTATCCTTCTGGCATTGCTAATTCAATATTATTATCAACCTTTAATAAAGAAAACGAAATCAAAAAATAATGATTTTATTAATAATCTTTCTTTGATTAATAAACAAACTTGTTTGTCTGAATAGGCATCTTCTTTAAAACCACATCGAAGCCAATCACGTATACGTTTAGGTAAACAACAGCAACATACATCACTAACAGGTATTATTAATTTTGGATCGATTTCATTTGGTTTAACTGGACCAGTTAAATATGATACAATAAGTCCGACAACTATAACTGTACCAACAGCTATGGGTGTATACCACATATAACTAATAGAATAAAAATCAAGTAATGGGTTAGGTCTAAAATAAAAAGAAAGGATCAAAATTTTAATTAAATTTAAAAATCTAACGTAATTGAAGTTGTTATTGATTTTGTAATATTAAGTGGGGTAGGACAATTAATTATTGATAATGGTAAACGTTCACTTTTCATTTGTTTTTTAGTTATTTGTGCACCCAAAAAAATCCATAATTGTAAAAAAAGACTTGCTAAAAAACCAATAAAACCACCACGACTATTTGCTTGTGGAAAAAAGAAACCAAGAAAAAAAGCACCCATTATTGGACCAGATAAAACACCAAATAATGATAATGCAGCATTAAGTATTGATCCAAGATAACTAACAACATATGTTAATAATATAACTACAGCTCCTAATACAATTGAAAAAACTTTTGATACAAAACCTTGTCGTTCATCACTTATACTTCTTCCCATTAAACCTTTATAAACATCTTCAATAACAACAGCTGCAAGACTATTTAATCCGGATGATATTGTTGATAATGATCCAGAAAAAATACAAGCTAAAAATATTCCTGGTAAACCTTTTTTATCACTTAATACTTCCATAACAAAATATGGAAATATCTGATCAATATCTGAAACATATTTAGCTGTATATGGATCACAATTAGCATAATAGGCATAAAGAATAATTCCCATAATACCAGATAAAATGATAACAAGAGCAGCACCAGCTGCATTGATAAATAATGCTTGTTTAGCACCACGTGTAGTACGAACACACATATAACGTTGAACTTGAGTTTGATTAAAACCATAAGTAGATAAAGAATTAAATGAACCACCAATAAGTAATGACCATATTGTATGACGAACACGAGGATCAAAACTTACACTTTAATTAAAATAAAATGAATTATTATACTTTATTAAGTATCGAATGCAGTGAATATTTTACTTCTTAAAATATCGCTTATCATGTCTAATCTCACTCTTCACTAGCGAATAGATAGATTTTATGAACAAGTTAATATTTTTTGATGCATTATTATACTAATAGTACTCAAAATTACTTATGTATAATAATAATTTTTCAATAAGACATACAGATCTACATTCTATTATTGTAATTACATTGATACAAAAATGGCATTAGTCTCTTTTATTTATCTTGAATATTTATTGGATTTTTTTTCATATATTCTATCAATTAAACAACTTTATTTGTATGTGTCTAGATCTAAAAGACTTATTTTCTAACACAATACCTATCGAATTCAATTCTTCCACCCTTTGATGCTATTGAAAATGTTCGTTTCACACCACCAAGTGATATAAAACCTAAATATTTATATATAAAAAATAGTTCTCTAATTATTTCACAAACCTTGTATAATCGCAGCAAGAAGACCAACAAGAATAACTACTGCTTGTAAGACATCAGTCCAAATGACTGCTTTCATACCACCCTATAATTAAATCAAGGTATATTCTCTTTTTTTTTGTTTATCCTTATATTCTTCTTTTTAATTTTACCACTGATGAATAAAATGTACAAATTACACCAATGGAAACAACAGAAAGCCAAATATTTAAACCAGTAGCTAAAAAAATAATTCATTCTTTTTTTATAACTATTAAATAACCATCTAACTTTGACTTAATGCTAATGCAGGAGCATATAAAACAATTGCCATATAGATTAACTATTTATATAAGAAATTATACAATACATTTTATGAAAAATTATTTACCATAAAAATTGAAAATGCAAATGAAGCACACATGCGTACTGATCGATCAAAACGCTTTTCTAAATACTAGATTATCTATTTAATAATATTTACACCAAAAAAAAACAAAAAAATACTTCATAAGCACTTGTACAATTGATTTCACGAAATTTCGGCATAAAAACTAATGCTGTTAGTGTTGAAGCAATCGTCCATGAAATAGCTAAAATCAAAAACAGATTATAATTATTAATTATATTTAATCAAAACTACACAATTATATTTTTTAAATAATAGAAAATCTAACAAATAATTCACCTTGATAACAATACATTGTTCCATACATATAAACTTCACTTGGAGTTCCTAATAATGTAATAGCTGAAAGAAATGAAACCATAATACTAAGAGCTGTTGGTAATACCTGAATATAGAATTATCAATTTAAAATAAAAATGATAACTAAATACTTACTCCCATACCACCATCAGCTACAAAAGAAAAAAACAATTATAAATTTTTTTTATAAAATAAATATATTGAATTAATACCTAGAAGGAATTCTTTTGCTGAGCTTTTTTTTGATTTAAAAAATCCGAATATAGCACCAATAATAGCCGACGATAAAAGAAGTGAAATAAGAAGAATATAATCAACAACACTTAATGTACGTAATGCCATTTTATTCTACTTTAATGTAATTTTTTTTAAATAAAATTATTTCAAATTTACTATGTATTATTTTCTTTGTTCTAATGAATATTCTATTAAAGAAATAAAAAAACGTAATAAAAGTGATGATGGTTTGAATATATGTATATATTAGAAAGAGATAAAGAAAAAACACTACATAAATACCTTTTTATTTTATCGTACGACAAGCAAATGAATAGATTATAAGAACGATACTATAATAAGACAATAGGTCATAATGATAATGTTAAACTTTACTATTTTTATGTTTGTTGCAAAACATTTAGAAAGAAAAAAAACATATATTTTCATCTAGAAGACTAAAAATTCAATTATTATCGTAAATAGATAAGAAAAAATATCATTTATATTCCATTAAATTCAAAAAATTATGTATATGATGTTTGCCTTTCTCTCTTTTTTTTTATTATTATCTTTGATATTTATTTTAATTTTTATTAAAAATCTAATATTTTCATAGGAATTATCTCGAACTATGCAATAAATAATATAAATCATCTATTTTATTTGTAAGAAAATGCTAACATATACTCAATTATTCAAAATATTATTTCCACGATCACTATTGAAAAAAAATCTGTTATTTTGATTTTGGTACTTATGACATTTGTGTATAAGTCGACCTCATACATATTATATTATAGTCTTTTCAAATAAAGATTATAGCTCTATATTCAGTTTTTTCTTCTCATGTATATAAAAATATATAGATTATATAATAACTAATAATACTATATGTTCTTAACAAAAAATGTAAAGTCATAATAACTTTAAGAAGATTTCAAAAAATATTTCATGTGATATTTTTTTGTAAATATTTTTGAAAATGATGGATTTATGTGTTATGTATGTAAAATGAAATATCAATAGATATGCATTGAAACTACAATAGCTTGACACAAACCACGTAAATAGTTAAAGACATATTTATAATTCTTTTTTGACTGGATTTTTGCAATACCCTGTACGGTAGAATTAAATTCGATTTATCTTATAACCAAGTAATAGAAATTTTCCTTTTAATCGATGTTTTCAATGGTTGATTATAAAAATATTTCGAAACGAACTCAATAAATGATTGATAATTAATCGATACAAACATGCAATCCTGAAGAAGTTTCGCATTGATTATTATATTATAAAAAGTTTATATAATGATTTTCATATAACATGTTAATTGGATAAATGGAAAACCATTGTCATTGTCACGAATATATTATTTATTTAAATATCGTTTGATATTATTATTATAAAATATAATTTGGATAATGAAAATGTTTTATGTATAGCGATAGAAAGTTTGTGTTATGCATTAATTCTTTTATTAAGATTTACAAAAAATATCTGTTTATTTCGTTAATAATTGAACTCATCTGCTTTTCGCAAACTAAATCCTCAAGTTTTCTCACTGTTTATATTTTAGTTCAAATAGAAGGTTTTTTCACAAATATGTCAAACTGGGTATTTGAAAAAGACGCGATTACTCACGATCACCTCTAAACGGGAAATGGATAACACGACTAGATAGAGCTCGATGAGATGATTCTACGAATATCCATGATCATTCTCATCGTTTGGTAGTTAGTCGATCTAGTCGAATTAGATACATATTTAAAATACCAGACTAGTATTTACTTCTCTGAGAAAATTGGAAGGGATATATTTTTTCTCCTTTTCAAGCATTAAAACTAAATATTGCAGATAGATCTTCTGAATGTGTTCGTGCAATCTCTATTGTTTATTATCATATCTGACAATATAGTATAATATACACTAGTATTGACATTGTGCCGTCTTCTTTGGTTTATATAACACTGTCTTTTGTTTTGCTTTTCAATTTTTGGTCTTTTACATTGATATCTGCACTGTATTTCTCCTCTCTTGCATTTTTTCTTAGTCATTGAATATCATATCATATTTTGAACTTATGGTATTTTCCAGTATACGGATGTAAAAAACTCCGAAAAATAAATAAAATTATCATAACGATTAGGTTATTCAATAGATAATATTCATTCTTTTTATTAATCTTCTCATTCATATCAATGTAGATTTCTTCCACTGACGTGACAATCCACAAATATTTTATGTGTATTTAAATTACGATTTAGCGATCGTTGATGGTAGAGCACTATACTTGATTGTCAATTATGATAGTGCTGGTATAATGCGTGTAGTTTGGTTATTGCTAGGTTGTAAAGAACGAGCATGAAAAACGAAGTGGATGATGTTTTTCATTATTTTAAAACTTCATTACGTTCGGCGTGTAGTACTTTGAAGAGAGCCTTTTTGAAATTGATGTTGCACACTCGGAGATTTTCGCTATCCTGTGCGTTGATATTCAATAGGCCGTGTAACAGAACATCGCGTCGCATGGTCTTTATAATGGTGAAGCGGAGAACTCTTTCAATATGACATCCTGCAAGATCATTAGTAGCACGAATAATTGTTTCATTGTTAACATTGAATTTTATAAAACCATTTGGCAATAATCCTTTGGTAAGTGTCAAATATGCGGGTGCAAGTGGCATCGTCTGGTAAACGCATTTCAATCACCAACTCGATATGACTTGAATGCAATAGTGCTGGTTCTATTGAGACTGACATGCTCGTGGTGCCAATAATTATTATATTATCAATTGTTATGAATCCATCTATTTCGACAAGCAGTTGAGTTTTTGATACTGTCTTGCACATTAGCCCATGTAGATTCGCCACAGTGTATTCCGCGTTTCCAGATAGAATCCAACTCGTCAAAAATAATAATATGAATTTTGCTTCGATCACCCAATAATTGTTGATCACGTCGTGCATCGACGAACAAAGTACGGATTTTTTCTTAAGATTCTTTCAAAAAATGACCGAAGATTTTAGGATCAAGTATAAGTTTCGAATGAACGTTGAACATCACACATATAATGCGAGTGATAAGAGAAGGCCTCGTGGCTTATGCATAACTCTTTAAGAAACATGATTTTGAGGATAAAATAAGAGCGATGACGCTTTGAGGAACGAAATTTCCAATAGTGAAATCAAATAATGTGTTTGCCGTTAATAGCTACCAAAGTTATCATTTTTTCATCGTGACACTATTTCGAATTCACTACAATTCGTCGTGGCATAGTGCTTAGTGTGCACTAATCATTTATAAATGAAAAGAACGATTGAATAAATCGCATTCGCACGTTATGAATATCATGTAGGTTGATATCATTATTGTGCGTACTAGAACAAACCAGATAAAACGTTATTACTTGTTTCTTCTGCTTCACATTCTTCGTTGCATTTTATTATTCTAAAACAATGCTGAGCATGATCGAATGAATTGTGTTATATGAGATACATGTGAATCATAATCACATGACAATTTCTAATTATTTTTGCTCATAACTATGAGAGACCAAGTCAAACGTTACGAAGATGTAAAATCCAAATGCATCGATATGCATGACGCTATCGATCATCATATCCAATGATTAATGAATCCAGGAAAGTTTTCGATCCACTGGTCGATTTGGTAAATATTTCATTAAAACATCTATTGGAAAACTATACAGATAATCTTAATTCAGATGCGGTACTATTAAATGTTGCATGAGATGGAAACTATCTCCTTCATTCTTTTCGTTCCTTTTATCGAGAGCTCAGTATAATTGAAATATGTGCATAATGCATAGATGAATTATGTCGAAACGACCAGTATTATTTTATGATTGTTAATTCAATGAGATTTCAGTTCGTTGACGGCGAGTCAACTGAAGGTCATGTGCTGTGTATTTTGGATGATCAACAGTATTCTGTGGTTCAGACCCTTGCTGCAATGTCATCAGCGGCGATCCAACTAATCATATCTATATATCCACATGTGAATGATATCAATGAATATTTCAAAATTTTGAATATAACATTTTTTCCTCGAACAACAAACTTAGTAGTGGAGGATAATAAACTATTGAGAATAATGTGATCAGGTCCTGGCCCACACATCAACTGAAACTGAAGACTAAACTATTTTGTTTCACTTTGGACTCCGAAACAATAAATCGCAACACCGATCGCAACTAATTCTATCGATCATGCAGTTGATGCTCTTGAAAGAGAGAGAAAACATAGACATAAAAGTAATTTTGAAGTAGTATATTCCAACGTGAATAAACATCAACATGAAGTAGAAATTGAGAATGCTATTGAAGATCAATCGTTTTCAGTTGTATCTGATTCGCATCATATTTTTTCTAATAGAAACATTGTTATCATAGAATTGCTGGATGCGGTTAAGAATAACCGTATAGATGAAAATACATCTGGGGATTCACCGAGCCCAAGCTGCTCGCGCTCGATCTCAATCATAGTTTTCTCTCCTCGAAGAGGTCTTTTAACAGTCGTTTGCTCTCATATACCATAGTGAAATCTCTGCCATGATCATGTGAACACACTCACCAATAAAATATATCAAGTTTAACCATGCTCCTAGAGATTAGTTTTATGATGTTTGACACATCTATTGATTGGATTTATACAGTCTATATGAGAAAAATTCAGGTAACGGAAATAAATATTTTTATATCATTGTTTATTATCCGAACATCTCTACAGAATACATATAAGAGTAAAAAGGTAGTTATAAAAACGTAACAGGTTTTTCAAGAAAAATGAAACTCGAAGGTTTCAATCAAACCTATAAAAAAAGCTGTTATTTCTGAGAAATAGTCTTCTAACGAAAAAATCAAACTCGAAAAATTTCTTTAGATTTCCGATATTTTTGTTAGAAGAAAGTTTTTCAAAAAAAAGGATTTTTTTATAAAGTTCAATCGAAGGTTTCCGAAATCAAAGAATTGAAATCTGTAATTGATTTTTTGAAACTTTCAAGTTTCATTTTTTTTGACAAGCCTGTTACGTTTTTATAACTATTTTTTTTTGTTCTTTTATGTTGTACTTTGTACAGATGTTCATATAATAAATAATGTACTAAAAATTTTTTTTCTGTTATCCGAATTCTTCACATATGGACTTTAAAAGCTTAATTAGCAGATGTGTCAAAGGTAAGGGAGAACAAACTGATTTCTAATAGAAATCCTATAGTCATACGAACAACACTGGCTTTTCACTATTGTAATTCTTCACTATTATAAGAACACTACATGGGGTTGCTCGGATCACATGAAAGACAGACCCCATTAACCCCTATATCGGCTCGAACAATACCATGTTTCGTCCTTACTATAGTGGAGAAAAATTGTACTAAAATAGGATTGGTTGGTTTCCTAGTCAATTAAATTTTAGCAGAATTTGTCTCTACTGTTATTCGGGTGAAACACAGTGTTGTTTAAGCCGATATGAATGTTAGTGAAGGCCTTCTTTCATATAGCCCAAACATCTCCATATTTTGTCCTAACAATAGTGAAGAACCAGTGTTGTTTGTATAACTATACGATTTCCACTCGAAATTACTAGAAATCAGGGTAGTTTGGTTCATTTAGTTATTAAAGGTTGTCTTCGATATAACATAACTTCCCATTGATTTCTAGTGATTTCTCGTGTTTTCTAAAGACTCTTGATGGTTTTCAACGGTTTTGTCATAGTTTCCAGGCGGCCTTTACGCACGGAACACGTCATATTGATCAATAATGATTTTTAGCATAGAAATCAGTTTGTTCTCCCTTGGTCAGAGATAATAAAGCTAATTTCTAGGAGCATTGTTAAACTTGATATATTTTATTGATGAATGTGTTCAAATGACCATGGAAGAGATTTCACTATGATGCAGGAGAGCAAACAATGCATAAAAGGCCTCTTCGAGAGGAGTAAACTATGATTGAGACCGAAACCGAGACCGAGCCACTCGGTATAGGCTCGGGCTCGGTACATCCCTAGTTGCCACTAATTCTATAAATAGAAAAACAAAAATCAGTAACAAATTCAATTATAAAATTATACGAATATATTTAAAATTAAATAGATTATAAATAACTTACATATATTTATTAAGAATTTCTAATCTATGTTCTTTAATAAAACTTGATTTACGTGTGATTTTAAAAGTGAACCTTTAGGTTGATTATCCATAGAAACTATACAGTAAAATATAGATTGACATATAATAGATATTATATGTTGCAAAAACAGACGTATCCATGCCTGTTTAAATATCCTAGCAATAGCTAGATGAGCAAATTTATAGACAATGCCTGGTGGCGTTGTTGTTATATTATGTATAAGTTCAACTAACTTTCTCTCTTTTAAAATATCAATAATTCAAACTTGAAGTAAAATTTCTGTGCCTTTGTTTCATATCAAATGATGGAACGTGAGTTGATAATCACGAAAAACTGCCCTTTAGCATTAGTAAATGTTTTTTCAGGATCAATAGATATGAAAAGCTCGAAGAATATCTTTTTTTTTCAAAAAACATATCGTCTTTAAAAGTTTTTGCTTTTAAATGTAGTCATATTAATAATAATATTTTCATAGATGAGAGCTGTTATTGATCGAATATTTATTAAATGTATTATTAATTTTTTTATATTAAAGTAAATTTTGTCACGAGGACATGAGAACATTGAATGAATTGATAATGATAAATAAAAAAATGTACTACGTATTAAGAGTTTCTCGAGCAAAGAGTTCAATGATTGACGATTGTCTGAAAAATGTAGCCTCTTTATCATATGCAATTCCTATGTCAATAAATACGATACAAGTCAATAAACAAGAGATTATAAGATTCACTAGTTATTAGATTTTAGTAGATTTCTTAAATACAAAAATGAAAATCTGGAAATATTTTTGAAATGGTATTATCAATTTCTTTATTATGATATGACTTATACAAATATTCTCATAGAATATTCAGAAAAGTGAAATGTATACCATAGAAATTGTTTGCCTTACTTTTTGTTAATAAATAAAAAAACAGATATGTTAAAATATTTAATCTACTGCGATTTATATGACTGTTTCCAAACGATGTTTTGAAAAAATATTTCTCAGTGCGTTTAAAAGCTTTAATCACAGGATAAAAGTTTTTTTTTCTGGTCCTTTTTCTTTCTTTATTGGTTTCATGCAGTCCGATATCAACTAAATTCTCTTGTCAACTGTGTCATATTTCTAGATTTATAAATGCTTAGCTGTTGCTAATTATTGTCGATGATGAGAGCTATTTCTCGAAATATATTGTTGCGAGTGTGAATGGAATGCGAAAAGCATCTATCATGCAAATCACGAAGTGAACTTCGGTTTCATGTACCTGCCTGTCATATCTTTGGGGAGGAGGAAAACGAAGTAGTCGGCCAAAAATTATAATCCTTATGCTTCAATATGCCTTTTAGTTCGTGATTTACAAAATATAGATCAATAATACTGGTCAGTATGCACTATATATTTAGGAAATCATACGACAACTGTAATAATTACATTATTGTCTGTGTTTGAGGCGAAACATTGATTAGTGAATTGCAATAATACTGACCAGATGATTATGAAATAATCGTTCTATACTGGAGACAAGATTGCGCATAGAAATGTTTATGTTTTTATTTTAGAATAGATAAATACAATACCACTATATGTTATTATTTCATTACATAATAATAAAAAGATTGATCACATTGAAAAAACAACACTTTGATGAGATCATTTTGAAGAATGAAATTATCTTTATCGTTTACTGAATAGCTCGCTCTACATAGTCACAAAACACCGAAAAAAATTGAAATGAAATCGCTTCTTGTAATATAAATTGCGAAAATTCTAATTTTCCTCCATCTTCTGACATAGATATCACTCATCTTCAAATGATTTAAGAAAGATGTACATTTTAAAAATCTTTAACCGTCTCCCAATAATGATCACATACAAGATAGTAGAAATTACTAAAACAGATCGAATTCGGTTGGATATAAAACAGTTTCACTAGACGTCAAGGGAATTTCATCATACTGTTTATAGTAATCCACGTCGACTTTTGGTATAAATGGTGCTGAAAGACGTTTTTCACCTACAGCAATCCAGTCGATCGATGAGAACCATTGGTGATTTTTAATATCATTTATACCATTTTTTAAGCAACCATAACGCCTTGATGAACGGACTTGAAGAAGTTTACGTAATAAATCTATAAGATCAGATGAAAAATAGTTTGGAATTTGAAATTCGCCTGTAAGAATCTTTTTAAAGGTTTTCGTAGGATCATCTGCTTCAAATGGAGTTGAACCCTTATTAAAAAAAATATCAAAAATAATAGAATAGGATATTAAATGTAGTTTCTAACTTACTGTTGTCATTTCATATATCAAAACACCCAATGCCCAATAATCGACGCCTTTATTATGACCCATTCCGGTGACAATCTCGGGTGCCAGATACTACAGTGTAAAATATTAATAGCAAAATATTGAAGCACAAAAAGAAAAAGACTACTTCAGGTGTTCCACACAAAGTGTGAGTTCGTTCTTGTATAACTTTTGCAAATCCAAAGTCAGTTAATTTCAGATAACCATCAAATGCAAATAGTATGTCTTCAGGTTTCACATTTCTATAGATGATATCTACAATAGAATGAAAAACAAATAAATAAATAAAGATAAATATCATAAATTCTGTCAACTTACTCAGATAATGTAAATATTCTAGAGCAAGCACAATTTGAGCAGCATAAAAACACGCTTGTTCTTCTGAGTATTTGCCTACTTCGCTATAAACAAAGACGACAATTATAATATAAGAATCACTCGACTTACCAAAGATTAGAAAACATTTCACCACCACTGGCAAACTCAAGTGCTAAATAAAGATGTACATTGTCCTTAAATGCATATATTAAATTGACTATAAATGGAAAATTAATTGCTTGTAAAATATTTTTTTCCGATAGAACATGATTGACTTGACCTAATTCAACAATTAATTGTTTTTCCAATATTTTCAATGCCAACAACTGATTACCATGTTTAGCAAGCATTACACGACCAAATGAACCAGTACCGATAGTTCGTTGTAATTGAAAATCTTCTATCTTAGTAGTTTCAGTTGATAGTTTAGTACATTTATCTTCAAACTCAAGCTTCGAATGTTCGAGATATGCATCACTTTGAATGTTTATTTGATTCTGATTCGCTATGAGATCAGTAGTAGTCAGAACAGCTTCATTATATTGTTCTTGATTCGATTTAGGATCAGATACGGTTTGATTTTGATTTGGTATTGTTATATTCGATGGTGGATGTACGGATGATGATGAGGAGCAGTTTCCCATTGTGGCAATCACTATGAACAGAAACAAAATGAGACAAGAGAAAAATAGAATCGTGATATTTTATACATCAGATAATATCATGCAGAGTAGAAAACTAAAACATAAATGCGTCTTCATATAACGACTCCTCCAAGTCAATTCTACGAAATAAATCACCTTGAGGAATCCGATGGAGGGTTGTATAAGAGAATTACTAACGAATCTGATCATCGAACTCTATTAAGGTTCCTGAAAGTTCTACCAATCTATTCGAATCTTTGCCGAATTCAAATTATTTTGATTATCCATCAACCAATTCCTAGGTCATAGTGTAGATCAGTTGAGTGAAAGAACTATTCAAACAGATTTTTGGATGGAAAATAAAACTGGCATTATTGACTCCTACTGTTGTTCGAGTTAGATGACAAAGGATTTTAAATAATGTTGAATAAGTTCAAACAACTCGATGTTGTGAAGACCAATCCAGAAGAGTTATTCGGGAGCTCTCTGTCATATGACCCTATTAACACCATGAGTAAAAAAGTTAAACTAAAAGCTATAACAATCGAATACGTTTAATCCTTAAATCGCTTTTTGATTTTTTTTGATAATCGTTTCGTACAAATCAACTTAGTGTGAAAGAGCATAATTCGGAAAATATTTAATAAATCGGATTACACTTGATAAAATTGAATATCAGTAGAAAGCATGATAAAAAATCATATTTATAGCATTAGTAATATTTCCAATCAACTTGACCGTTTTGCAAACGTAATGAAGTGAGTGATTGTACAGTCTAATATTTCAGCCTCTGGTCAGTGCTGGTTGCATCCCATCAAGTTTTAATCACATTATGCTGTAAGAATTTATTGTTTAGAGAATCAGGATCGTATTAGTTTTCAATATTAGAATTTCATGGAATTCAAGTAGAGGAACTCGTAACTATCCTACATAAATCACAAATGAATATGCAGCGATCCTTTGCTATTCCCACAGATGTCCTATGACAATGAGTCTAGAGGGGAAACGCTAATCTCAGTTTAGCATCGGGTGAATTAGCACCAACGGCAACAGAATCAGAACGGTAAGATTTGGGTCCATGTTTAAGAGTAGAGCTTTAAATGTAATTTAGTCATTCTATTTTTGGCAAAATTCTTACAAAATTAATCGGCTCTTAAGAATTTTGTTGGTATCTAATGAGATACGATTGGATCAGCTCTACGAGTTTAAAAAAGCTATGTTTGATAGAAGTAAAGAAAATTTTTTCACTTGTAAATCACGTCATATTTTGATGGGAAAGGTTCTTTTTATAACTTTACTTAATGCAAGAACTACGTATTTTGCTGCTTCTATTATTCTTTTGGTATTTTCTGAACAGTTGTGAAATGCTTAAATGGAGCTCTACGATTGGATGTTTAAACGCATTTTCTTCAGTGGCTAGTTGTTTATATTATGAGTGGGCAAAGACTTTTCTATGTATATTTTAAATGCTTCAAGCACGCATTGTATTTGGAAAAAATCGATAAAAATGAATACTGGCAAATTATGTGAATTATTTGGAGCACAACTCAGTTTGGTAATTTTATGAAAAATGTGCACATACCTTTGTATCGTTTTCGTAAAACTCGCCAGCAATAAAATTTCTCCGTGCGTTACTTGACAATTGAATCAGCAGTAATGCGAGAAGTAAATTGAACACGTGTGTGTTTGTCAATAGCCAAAGTAACTAGGCAACCAGTAAGTTATTCTTTTTTCTTTCGCCCTCTATGAAGGAAAAACGACTGCTGACGCATCTATGTTGCAGGCACTCTTTTTTGTTATGTTTCTTTGTCCTCTTCCTTGTTCATTTTAATTGTACTCTATCGTTAATAATTTTTTACTCGGTTTTCTCATTCTTTTCCTTAACGGAATTTCGTAAGCCATAATTCATGATCATTCTCAAAACACACAGATCTTTGTTACGTTTTTGAAACATAAATGAGATTGGCTTTGTTCTATGATTGTAACGAAAGAAAGACGCTAGAAAATGTTTGTAGTAATAATTTTTACCCATAAAAATATATGGTATGTAAATGAAAAATGAATATGTTTCGATACTGAGATCGTATTTTAATTATTTTTACTTATGTTCTTTGCGGTAATAACTCATAACCATTAATTTTTCTTTCTTAGAATGAAATAATATCCAGCAATTTTGTCTGAAAAATTAATCAAGTCTTGTGGTATTTCAAATGAGATCGCCAAAAAATTAATATTGGATTAGTTTTGTCCAATTTTATATGAAATATTAAAGAAGTGCTTGATGTTGTGTAAGTATATTCAGCGACATGGGAAAAGAACACATGAAAAAACGCAACTACTACAATAGTATGGTTACACAATTTTCTCTTACTTTCTGCTGTATTGTTTATAAGGAGAAGGACATGATAGATAAATAAAGACAATAAACTATACGGAGTCAATTACGAAGACGTTTAAAATGGTTGTAAGACATTTACGCGCCCAATCTTGCCACGAAATAGAAAAAAGGCTAAACCTTCGTATTTTAGTTAACGACGATAGCTTTGAATAGTATTTTTGAACTTTGTTCGTAGAATAACAACTCGATATATCTGCCTATCATTAAAAAGATTTGTTAATAAAGTGAAAACAAATAGTAAAGATATACGAAAAAACGTTTAGTAAGAGGGTTTTAGGACATCCGATATTACTTTATAACATATAGTGCTAGTAACATTGTAGCCCTCTATACAACATTATAAAAGAAAGAAAATTTAATTTATTTGAAAGAAAAAAATGTTTCACAGGAATTTTGAAATTAACGTCGATCAACAATTATATTCGATATATTTATAAACAAATGATTCAAATCTAAAGACTTCTATAGTATAGAATGAGAGGGAATTCTGCATGCTATTAAAATGTATAATCACTTTCTCTAGAAAGTATCCTTAAGTTAAAAACGGTTTTTTAAAAAAGTTACAATATAATGCAATTCTTTGATACTTGTTAGTTTAGGATGTGTTCACTCTATTTAAATGATTTTTCAACAAATATAATTACTTTTTAAAAAGAACTATTTCGACAATCATAATAAATTGTAAAAATAAATTGCAATGATAGTATTAAAATGCAGTCCATAAGTATTTGATCTTAAAGATATCTTCATTATATAAGTATAAGATAAAGTATAAATCTACGGGACAATAGAGAATTGCAAATGTTTCTACAATAAATAATTATTTTCTTAATAGATCTTTTTTATATTGATGATACATAAACCAAATCGATTATGGCTACTCTTTTTCCAATATCTATATACTCTATCATCAATAATAGATTCATTTTTTCTTTTTATGATTGTCTTGCCTTTCATATTCTTGCTTTGTTTATTTAATTTCGCTACTCTTTCTATCTGTTTTTTCTCTCTACTTAAATGTAAACATTGAGAACGACATGAAAAGTGAGAAATATAACAAAGATTATGTTTAAGTATTATTAAAGAGAATGATAATTCATCATTGACTAATGTAAAATTTTATATATTATTTCATCTTATATCGTCATTATCATTATTCATCGTGAACTAAGCAAATTGCATGTCAAAATGAGCGTTACTAAAGATAATGTATGTTAAAAATCCTTTTTTGTTCGAAGATTTTCAGAATTTTTTAAAACTTAGATGAAAGAATTATTGAAATTTAAAAATAAACAGGCCAAAAATTCAGAAATATTTTAACTGTAGTTGACTAAGAAAAGAGAGAAAAAGCACCAACTGAAGCACTCAATTAATTAACAAAACAAGCAAACGATAACAAAAGCAAATTTATTATAAACGATATTATCGCTAAATTGGCAGATGAACAAAATGAAAAGTGAAAAATCGATTATGATAGTAGTAGAACAGGATAGACCATCGTTAATCGCCACACATTATAATATACGACGTCATTTTCAATCGTATTCGAATAAGTTTCTTTTCACTGAAGAATGCGTTTTTTTCTTACTCCTCCTTTCCTATACCCAAGAACTACACATTATTTGACTCAACACTTATCCTTGAACTTGTTTTTGAGATTAATCTAAATAGAATACATTTACATACTGAAGGATGATGAAAAACTCTGGCTGCAACATTTTAAATTTAATAAAACGCTCGTAATGCAAATTTGTGTGTTGATAATAAAAAATAAAGAACGTATTCCGGTCAAATAAAAGCTCTCACTATCAAATTAACAAGGTTAAAATATTAGCGATCCTTAGCTTGTCTAGAAGAATATATTTGGATGAGACTAAATTCGCAGTGTACATTGGATGCTCACAAATCAAAATTTTAATAGGATTTATTTACTTCTTTTCGTACTGTTTGAATAGAATCCGTCGAATTGCATCAAAAAAAAAAGTATGTTTCAAATTCAAAAAAAAATTTTTAAAAGATTTTACCAATAGTTGGAATTTTGAGTCTATTTCCCGTTATATATGAGAATAACCGTTGCTTGAACTCTTCACCTAAAACGTTTTAAAAATCCCTTTTTTAAATCGAATTCAATGAGTTCTATTCAAACAGCATAAAAAAAATATCCTATTGAAATTTTGATTTTTGAGCATCCTATATACACTGTAAATATAATAAAATTTGAATATCTGCCTTCAGGCAAGCCAAGAACCGGTGACATTTTAACCTTGTTAGTTTGATGGTAAGAGCTTTAAATTGATTCGAATATGTCTCATGTTTTTTATTGTCAATACATCCATCTTCACCGTTAGTCAGTAGGTTTACAAGAAAAACTTATACCATGAAAATAACAATGAAGCAATGTTTCAGAATAAATTGGGAAATCATCATGTACTTGATGAAGTCTTTCTAGAAGGCTGATTGTAGTTAGATAATCTTGAGGGTGAGGGTATCGTCACCCCTCACCCTCACCTTCAAGATTCCATAGAGATTGAAAACTCTTTTGATGAAAAACGTAGTAACACAGTACACAATTTCTGACAACCACAACACAAATAAATAGTACAAGTAGGCTTATTGAAAATGTTCTAAATTCTATAATGAAATGATGAAAAAAAGTTTGGTTAAGATAGCAAATAAGTTTTGACTGAGCCTTACCCCATTTGAAATCGTTCCACTGCCCCTGTGACTACATATGGAAAAGTTAACTGTGACATAGGAAATAAGTTTTATATTAACTTTATTTTTAACATTGCGTTGCAACATTTTTAATTGAAGTTTATTAAATTATACGTAATAATTATTTTATTACTCATTTTTTAGTAAAAATAAATATATCTTTACTATATAAAAAGAAATGTTTTTTCCTTTTTGAAATGATAGAAAAATAAGCTTCAAAATATTTTTGTTGATTTGCACGCTTATCATAAAAAAAAGAAGTTAATTTTTTTTCTCAAATATTTATGAATGAACAACTAAGAGAGAAAAAAGTAATATGACGCCGTCAGAGGCAAAAGTAGAAAGAAGACATTTTGCTTGTGTTTTAAAAAGTACACATTTATATAAATGAAAGATTCATAGTTACTCTGGTGTTATAATTCTTAATTAAATGACTTATAGAATCATTTTGTGGATAAATTAAAATTTGTTTTTTATTTTTTAAATCTATCTTCACTTTTTTTGAACATTTTATATCAGTCTCTTGATTTCTGTGTGCTTGGAAGGTAAGAATTTCAAGTAAATTGCAAGGGTTTTCGAATAGTTTTTGTATATCTCATCACAGAGATCAGCTATTACACGATAGATACTTGATAGTTCGAATGATTTAAAGGGAGAAGAATGTTAAATACTTTTTTATCACAGTCAAGAAGTAATATAAATTCTCATTTAAAATCAATAAAATGTGTAAAAATAAGATCATGTGCCAATCGATTGAATTCCTTGTTAACATTTAAAGTAGACCCGAGTATATCGACTCTTGTGAGTTCATGGAAAATTTTAATAAACATTTCATCAGGTAAATCAAGCAGTTGAACAGTCCACGTACATTGAAAGTATACCCTTCAAGGTTTTGTTTTTTATCTATTGGTCTACTATATATAGGAAGACAGCTCGGAATGCACTGCATCTTTTGGTATATTTACATTGATCATAAAATACAGTTCAAAGTATAAAAAGTGAAAGTTTTTCTTTTTCTAAATTTCAAGTATCCGTGCTAGTGTAAGATGTTTTATTTCGCATATATCTCGGTTTATGTAAATGATAAAACATTGAATTTTTTTCTAGAAGATGCGCTGTGAAAAGCTCTACAAAAGCTGCATAATTGAACTCATTTTTTATTTGCTCTTGTAGTTTTTCTTATATTAACAATGCACAATTTACATAGCTGTATCACTTCCTATCACATAGAAAACGTTTTGAAGACTTCTTCGATTCATCACAGGACTTGCTCGATACAACTTTTGTAGATCTTTCAAGGGCACATAAATTTTTATATTTCATCATTTTTTCAAGTCGAGATGTGTCTATCCGAAAAGTCTTACAATCGTTCCAGTATGATGGGAAGTGATACTAGCATGTTATTTATTCATTGTGAATATCAGAAAAACTACTAGAGCAGATGAAAAAGAATTCAATTATGCAGCTTTTCTAGAGCTTTTCACGTTGCATCATTTTGAAAAAAATTCAACGTTTCATCATTTACCTAAACCGAGATATGTGCGAAATAAAAAATGTTATAACATTATTAACACCGAAGCAAAAAATAAAAAATAGCTTTTTCTTCTAATACATTTTTTATACTTTAAACTGCATTTCGTAATCAATGTAAATACACCAAAAGATGCAACACATTCCGGGCTTTCTTCCCATATATAGTAGGTTAATAGATAAAAAAATAAAAAACTCGAAGGGTATACTTTCGATGTGTGTGGACTGTAAATGACGCATTGTTTTTTTATTATGATTATGATTTTGCAGATCGTGCAGTTTCAAATGACAATGCATTATTACCTTTTTTCATTCTAATAGACGATGACAATTAAACAAAGATGAAAGAATACATGTTGTTAAAAATACATGATTCTCATTTTTATTTTTTATAAGACCAGATCATACAATCACAACTTTCTTGTCTTATTGGTCATATGTTACAAATTATCTGTATATCGGATAGCTTCAGAAACGTTCTTTACATTAGTTTTTCAAATTTATTTCTCTTCTGAAATAGAGAAAAACCATGAATGTGATCATTTTGAACAAAAATATGATTAGGTTAAAAAATTTATAAAACTATATTTACTGATTAGAATGTGAATGATTTATTCAGTCACATCATATCTAGATTTTCTCGAAAGATATAAGACAAATTAAACATGAACAGTTTCAAAAAAAAAGAAAAATAGAAATAATCGATAAGAAAGGAGAAAAAAGAAAAGAAATCTTGTATATTATATGAATGGATAAATAACTAAAATTTCTCTTGATTTTGGCAAAATAGAAACGTAGATTGAAGAAAACTGAATTAACTATTCATATGTTTGTCAGGCGCATATGTAAATCCACTAAATGATGGATCTTGATTTGTAACACTTCCTATAAAATGATCTCCAACACTTGGAGGTATTTCCTTTTGTATAAACATCTTATCAACTAGACTGATGTCAGCTGGACCACTAACAGATGGTTTCCATGGTGGTGAAATTTCTTTTGCTTCTAATTTTTCCCAATCGATTTGATCAAAAAATGATTGACGTTTTATATCAGCTACATCTTGTGGTCCACTACCTAAACGTTCACTTGGAACTTTTTTTAATAACTAAAACAAAAACTTAAGATTCAATAAATTTTTCAATTAATTATTAAATAAACCTGTTCAATAAGATTTCGAGCACGTTCCGATGCATTGCCAACAAAACGTAATGGTCGATTTAAAATATTATCATACATTTCATTAACATCACGTGAATAGAATGGTGGCTAAAAGAGATTTATATAGAATTTAATTGTAAGAAAAATAAACACATACTCGACCACATAACATTTCATAAGTAACTGAACCTAAACACCACCAATCAACTGCCTTTGTATATGCCTCACGTCGTAGTACTTCAGGTGCGAGATATTCTGGTGTCCCACAAAAAGTTGCTGTTCGTCCTTCACGTCCTTCTGTTGATAACATTACTTTACATAAACCAAAATCAGTTAAACGTACATGTCCCTAAAAAAAATTATTTCTTTCAATTAAAAAAAAAGAAATTTCTTCTAAATACTTCTCGATCAAGTAAAATATTTTCTGGTTTTAAATCTCTATAGATTATATCCAATTTATGAAGATAACCAATAGCTAACGTTATTTCTGCTGAATAATATCGAGTACGTTGTTCACTAAATGTTCGTTCACGTTGTAAATGATAGAATAACTAAAACAAATGTATTATTTTACTCCACAAAAAAGAATACTAATCATTATAGAATCCATACTTCACCACCATTAACAAAATCCATAACAAAATAAAGTTTATCCGGTGTTTGAAATGAATATTGAAGTGATACCAAAAATGGATGACGTGTATTTTGAACAAGTACATTACGTTCAGCCATAATATGACGTTCTTCTCGTTTTCGTTTGATTAATGCTTTACTTACAACTTTAATAGCATAAATCACATCCTCAGTTTTATGTCGAGCTAAATAAACTTTTCCAAATGATCCTTCACCAATACATTTTTTAAATTCAAAGTCGTCGGGTTTAACTCTAAAAAAACAAAAACAGATTGATTTGAAAAAAAAAATTTCAATAAAAATGTCTCTTTTTTTAAACATACCTTGTCTTTTCACTTTTTCCTAAATTAACACAGATTGTATCGGGCTAAATTTAAAAATTAGAAATAATTCAAGAAAAAATTTTCATTTTTTTTTTTAATTTACTGGTGTTGATGGATCGTCTGCATCATTACTATCTGCTTTGGTATCATCATGATTCATTTTATCATTATTTGCTGATGATGCATTCGATGTTATTGTATTAAGACCAAAAAATTCAATAAATTCAGGTCTAAAAATAAAAATCATCGAAATAAATAAAGATAAATAATCTTATCAAGAAAAATTTTAATCTAAGCGTGACAAAACTATTAATAGATGTTGACAATTTTCAAACGAAACAAGATGCGATAAATTAAAAAAAGAAAGAAAAAAAAGGTAGAAAAGTAAAATAATCTTGCACCAACTTTATTTGCGTCGAAAAAAATAAATAGATTGAATTTTATAATTTTTTTTCTACTTACAAATTAGTTATTTGTGAGTTAGTAGAAATTTTTTGAACATATTCATTCAGACCACGTTGACGTTTTAATACGAAATCTGGTTCAAATTTATCACTAAATAAACGACTACCGGGTAATTTTATATCAGATCGAACACGACGAAGCTAAATAATAATTAATAATAATAATATTTAATGAATAAGACTAGAATGATTATTAACCTTTTCATTTAATGTCTGAAATTCTTTATAACGTTTCCATAAATCCCGTTCTTGACCATTATAATTAACAGAGACTTTATATTTAGTAAATTTTTCTCCATTTTCTACACCCGTTTGAGCATCAATAACGCGCAGTGTTAATGATCCTTTTTTACCAGTATTTGAGTTGCTGCTCGCCATTGTACTACTCAACTTTTCTTTAAACACAAGGAAAAAACAATGAAATAATACTCAAATAAAACAATAAATAAAAGGCAAGACAAATGAAAGTACGAATATTATTATCATTATTGACAGTAAAAACAATGATGATGATAAGGTGCAAGCAAAAACAAAAGACGTAAAAGAAAAAAAAACTCTAAGAGTGGTAACCGCCGACTCACACGAGAAAGATTAGATATATTAAGAGAAATGTGAAAGACTCAAAAGAAACAGAGTTAGTGAAAATTATCTTTTGTCATCCTCTTAAATGTGATGCCAAAAAAAAGAGAAAGTACTTTAGAGAATATTGCGTGACATTATTCTAATATAATTAAAAGAAACAAATGTAATCGTACAAAATTGTTGTTTCACACATGCATGCATACTATAAAAAGTGCCATAACGCACCGACCTGATGATGATGTTCTTCATATTTACATCTTGCTGCTGGCTGTAGCAATACGAGCCATTTCTGAGCTATTCGTAGTTACCTATTACTGTGACATAAATCCTTACTAGCTAATGAAAATGATAAAAAGACAGCACATCAACGTACATAAGATGATGTTCTTTGATGAATGGAAATATTCAATTGTGTTTTTGACAAGCAAAGAAACATCTCATCATCAAATAAATACAGAAGAGTTAAACAGCATTACATGATTTGAGAATTTCATTGCTGTCGATAAATACGTAATGATCTATTCATACACATCCAACACAAACATGACAAAATCACGATACATTGTAGCCATCACTTTAAACAATCAAACAACGATAGCATGAAAAATTTTTGGCAATGTTTGGGATCCGATGATCAAACACATTCTCTTGAAACGATTATAATATACACCGGTCGATATCACGCTCTTTGCACAAAATTTCTCAGAAAATCCTTAAAAGATTTCCGAGCATCCGAAAACTCTAAATAAGCCCAGCTATAATGATTTGCACAATGTTGACTAAGAAAATCAATTAATGATTTTCGAACTCAATAAAATCATCACATTGGAAAGTACACTCAACGAATCTTAATATAATCACATTTACTACATGAAATACTTAAGTTAGAAGAAAATGAATTGATGGATAGGTAATAATCAATTTTATTTTGTATAATAAAAAATAAAATAAATGAGCAATATAACCAAAAGGAATGAATTCATATAGAAGAAGACGAAAAAAAGTTGAAAGAGTAAGTAAACAGCTACAGTAAAGGCTTGATTAAAATAATATAACTTAAGTAAACAAATTATAACTCGTAGTAAATACAAAAAGGTGCCTAAGAGCTATTTAATTTTTTTTTGTTGTCTTTTATGATATTGCCATTGATGAATTATGAGAGTCATTTAACAATCTTGATTATATCTATGTTTTCGACATTTATAAATAGTTTCGTCTTCTCCTATAATTCAAAATTAAATAAGAGTTACTTTTACTTAATATGTATTATACTTACAATTATCAATAAAAACAAATGCTTCTAAAGTACTCCTTTCATAATTTAGAATATTGATTTCTATGTACTAGACTTGATGCAGAGATTCGTTTTAATGTAATATTGTATCAAAGGTTTATTTTAGAGAATATAATAAAGCGTTATGAAATTATCCTTACAAAGGTAGTTTTCTATTTATGTTTCAAAACTAAGGTCAAAACAAATACCAATATCAACGATACCAAAACTATTACTTAAACACGAAAATCGCATCAAAATTAGTTTTGATTTTGTTATCAGAACTGAAACTATCTAGGTTCACACATTTTTTCAGACCAGTGGAAGTCGGACGTCTATTCATATCATTTTTAAATATCATGCTATAATCATTTATGGTTTTTCAGATTTTCTAAAGATGAATATACGATACTTCTTTGGCCCAAAATAGAGTCAAATTCTCCTGCTAACTTCGTGTTAAGTAGCAAATCTCGAATTAAACTAAAAAGCTGATGTTTCTCTGAAAATGACGATCCAAATTTAACTCTTATGTCTAACAAAACATCAACGCGAGGAGGTAAGAAGTTCATATCAAGTATAACAGTATTACTTGTACTTTGATAAAGCGGAATACACTTTAATTAAAAAAATGACAAAGTATAGACAAGTAGAGGAAGATAAGATTAATAATTACTGGAACAATGAAGTTTGATTATCTTGATAAATGCATTTAAACTTGCCCTTCACATATTTCATCGAAATATAGATTTAATTTCTTGTATTCCAAAAAGTATGCTAGATCACAGTGCCTTTAAAAGCTCTTTATTGAAATTTTCGCTATTCAGGTGGAGAAAAAAAATTGCAAATTTGAATTTCTCAAAAAACTCTTGAAAAATGACATTCTATTTGTAAAATTACTTTTCAATAGAATAATAATAAAACTTCATTTAAGAAAGGAATTCTCGTAAACATTAGAGTTTTATGTATTCTATCCAACAAAATCAAAAGTAAAGGTATAGAATGAAGACTCAAAGACAAATGTTGAAGACACGATCAAAAACGTATAAGCAGAAAAAACAAAAGTCTGTTTTTTATCGATATTTCTAACAAAAATAGACTTTTCTTAATGAGAATTACAAAGTCAAATGAAAGCATTTTAGAAACATTTATCTAATGATTTATACACAAATTTTTTATCTTAAATATAAAAATTTTTATTACGAAACTAAAGATATTTGACAACATTAATCAGACAATTTCAATTGTATTATTAATTTATTTTTATCTTAAGAATTTTGTACTCTTCTCAATTCAATAACATGTGAAGTATCTCTTATCATTGGGCTAACAACTGACCGATATTTTCGTATATAATTCATAAACTTGTTCCATTCATGTCGACAAGTACCCTTTGGTAATGAAAATAAAATAAAAAATGGTAAACATAATGTTGAAAAATAAGCTAAAAAAATAAAATATTCAATTTGAGAACTTATATCTAATGAAAGGCATTGAAAAATATATAAAAGATAATAGATCATTAATGGTAAATTAAATAAAAGAAATAATAATGATATTGATAATAATTGTATTGTCATTTTACGATATTTTTTCCATTGTAATGGTTTTTGTAAGCGAATATGTTTTATCCAAATTATACGTATAAATAAAGTTATACTAAAAAAAAGCAATTAATAAACAAGGTAATATTGAATGTAATATTAAATCAAATATTATTAAGTATCTATCATTATAATAACACGGAAATAAAGCACACCAACTTTGATTATAATCATAAAAAAATTGTGTTTCACATGAAGGTATGATAAGAACTAATATATAATAAATCATTGGATAGATAATGAAAAATATTGTTGGAATGTAATGAAATAGCCATTGTCTTCTTCGAGTTGATACATACTTATCATGAAATATAAGAATATGTCTTTCAAAAGATAGCCAAGCAACAAGAATACTTGTTGTATTATACATAGCAGTACCAGCATACCACCATATAATACATGTTAGTAATGTTTGTGGCCAAACAAAACCAAAATGAAGAAAATTAAGATATAATGGAATATCAATAAGTTGAATAAAAAGACTAGTAAAAAGAATTATGATAATTGTATGATCATTTAATGCACATCGAAGAATTTGTTTGGTCAATAAATAATAAAATAGAAATAATGAACAAATTATTGAAGAAATGTCTAAGATAAGAAGTAAATAAAATCGAAATGGTCTTGGAAGAGACATTTCCGTAGAAAATAAATACTCGCTGTTGTTTAGATCCATAATATCTGTGGGTGACAAGAAACTCTAAATTACATTAAAAAATGAAATGTCTATTATATGTATGTTAAAAGAAAAAAAAGATCACTAGAATGAAGTCGAAGAATAATAGCATGTAAAGGAAAAGTATGATAATATAGAACTGTCATCAAGAATATTATTAAATTTTAATGGAAAATGACATCCGTCTGGCGAAGTTTTTGAAGATTGTACATGTTATCATGAGGATTGAAGCTAAACTCTCAAATGATATATATGTATGGTAAAATAAGAGAATAAATATATTTGATAAATATTAATTATTAATTAACTTGTTTGTTATCTACTTATATGTTGCGCAGTCAAACCAAAAGTGTTTTTTTTTATGTTTCGTTTTATTCTTAATGATTTCAAATATATTCTATAGAAAGCTCGAATAAACCATCATGATTGTAAATAAAAATTCTGTAGTTTTAAATAACAGTGTTAATACTGGTTAAACTCTCGAAAATGATCTCTATTCTTAAGAATTTATTTATTCTTTTATATTAAATAAAAGCTGATGAAAAGATATTTCTTACAATACCTTTATATTATTTTTTTATATACATAGAGATACATTATCATCATTTATGATATAGAAAATGAATATAAAATAGAAATATATGATAGTCTATGGAATCCTTTTGACTATTAAAAATAATAGAATAAAATATCAATATTATTAAAATACGTCATTTTATTTATAGAATTTTTTAAGATTATCTGTTAATCTTTTGATATCATTAATAATTATATAAAATGAAATTATCAGAACAGAAGTAAGATTATAAAATATAGTTCTAAGAGAATGGAGAGAAAAAATAAAATTAAGGTATTCACAAAACTCAACTTCGTTTATAGCGTTTATCTTATTGAAATTTAAAGAAGATCGATATGGATCTAATTTTTGCCGTATCTGAAGCACATCCGAATAAAAAATATTTTGGTTTTACAAGTACAATAATAAACATAATAATAATATCAACTTTATCTATAATCAAAAATAAATTAATCATTATACAAAGGTATTAAAAGAAAAATGAGATAAAATATTAATTAATAAAGTCTGAAGAATGTTTATGACAGATAATGAAACAATTTTTATCCATTTTCTTAGTCGAGATGAACTGATTATTAAAGACAAGATGATATTTTTCATACGATATCTAAGGTAAAAATGCTTTGACTATTGCAAAGAAGATTATTGATACACTACTAAACAAACTAAAAAATTAATGATTCAGATTAAACAAAAGTCAAGCAGAAATGATTAAGATATGAAGGTATATGAGAACTTTTCCAGCGTACTAATAAACTGCAGTGAGAGCATTCTTTTATGAATGCCGTTTTCGTTGAAATTCTGGTAGATATTGTGAATTGTTCCAATTAATTAAATAATTAAGTATACCAAAGAGAAGAATGTTAATTATATGACTGTGTAATATACTTCAATTTTGATATTTACTAATTAAATGTTAGAATGAAAAGAAAAAGATAATGTTGAGGGAATAATAACCATAAAAATTGAAGACAATAAAAATACAGATATTAAATATTGATTGTTAATTTATTTGAATAAAGAGTTATTAATATGTGAAATATCAAAACAATACTTTGGATATTTTTCACAGAAAAAGATTCAACAACTCGCATATTAAATATTACTCAAAGACAAGAATAGCATATTGAAATTGTTATTAATAAGCTATAGTACTCAAACAGATAGTCTTATCATTTTATCTTACTTAAATATGTAATAAAACACAAGAGTATTTTTATAATTCAATTAATATATTCATTATTATTTTAAATTAAGTGTTTACACTAGTGCGTTCACTCAAGATATATATACATATGTGTAGTTACCATATTTTTATTAATTATTTTTTTTGTAGCCATAACAACTTAAATAATAATCAGTACTCGTTAATGTCATGTTATAAATCCAAATATCCTGTAAGATTCAAGAAAATAATATTCACGAATTTTCTTCTATTATTCAGCTCATTTGATCATAGTTTCACCCTTGTTTTGGCTACATCCAAAATGACTGACATAATGATTGTTATTATTTGGTATTATTATAAAGGTCTAAATACTTTATATATGTAGTAAGAAAGTTATAAACAAATATTGCTTTGTTCTCACGGTATACATCACACAGTGGTGAGAATACGTCGTACTTTTGCTATTTTACCACTGTTTTAACTATAGTTAAATTGGACAGCCTAGTCACTTATGCATATTTATGCCATTTTGTAAGCCTTTCTTCTAGCTATATTGTAAAAATCACTACGAGATATTTTGTTTTTTTTTTTGAGATATTGTCAAAATACTGTATAAAATTGTGTAGTTTACATAAAAATATATATAGCTGATGAATGATCCGCTATTTGATAGATAATCAATATTCTCAGCTATTATTCTTATCAAATGTTAATTAAGTCAATATACAGATGTTTGCAGAAAAACGTGTACAAAATTCAATATTTCTTTTAAACGTTGTTGTAGCCGTTAGAAGCATTTAGACGGTTAATCTTTCTACCGATGAATCATCGATAGATATATTATACATTGAGCATATAAAAGCGTTATTTCTTTCCTTTCTGATACAAAGAAATACAAGAAAATTTATCGAAAAAGTATGAAAAATCAGTATCTACATCGACGATAAGTCGTTACCTTCACGAATATGGTTATAGAAATGTTTTACCACATACTACTCAAAAGTTAACGATTGATATTAAAACTTGTACCTGAAAATTGTCAAAAAGTCCCTACTTGAGATGCAATAAATATGAAAGGTGTATTGCGTTGCCATACATTTCGATGTAATCTTGATGGTCCATACTATGTTTATATAATTAAACACTATCTTCTTCCTGCTGTTAAACATAAGTGGTAAACATCAATCGCTCGGATGTTAATCTGGTGGAGAATTTATGGTTCATAGTAAAACGTCATGTTGAGAAAAGAGAACTCTTGAATATTGATGAATTTGAACGTTTTTTAGCAGAACAATTTTAAAAATATTGATATTGATACTATAAAAAATTGTGTAATGTCGATGAAAAAACAGATGTTTGTCTCTTATTGATTGTGAAGATGAACGAATATAATTGATGAACTCCAACATTTTTCAAATGAAAAAATCAAAAATGGTGAAACTTCGATTATAAATAATTTTGCTATGGCCAAGAAAAAGAGATCTTTGTTTAATATTTCTTCTAAACGTAAACAAAGGGAACATGAAACTATGCTGTGGTATAGTACTCTTCGTAGGCTATCTACCACAATATAAAACGATTTGAACAAGACGTATCTAGAAGATGATATCTGTAAAAGAACTTATGCAAGTCTTTTTTTGCAAAAAATCTGAATTATTAAAGAATGTTAAAATTAATTTTACCCTGAATTGGCATTGTAATTCGATGATAATATTATATTCTTTTTTATTAATTGAATGTTTTATATTTTAGCAGAAGTTTACATTTGATGATTGTACGTCAATGATGCACAGATAAATTATCAAAATTTATTATTATTAAATCACTTCGATCTAATTTAGGTGGATATTTGATTCATTTAAGTAATAATTAAGGAATCGAGTCAGATGAATGTGTAGTTATTCATCTTGGTCCATCTTTAATACTGTATGAATTATTAGCAGTGAAAGACATCATAAAATCAAGAGTAATACTTTTGTTAACATCGTTGACAGACAATAGTAAACAAGAACTTACATGACAAGCAAAAGAATATTAATTTCATTATTTATCAATAAAATTTGATTTTTATAGCAATCATATTACTGAAAAAGGAGTTTAAGAAAAGTGATAATTGAGTACGTTGTAATGACGTCATTAATAGTGCCCTAGCAATAATATTGACTTTGAAAGAAGAACATAAATATAAATTTTGTATTATGGCTGAAAATGCTACTGATCTTTCAGAACTAGAAATTATTGATAAAACAATTCTAATTAAGAATCTATTTAGTACATTTTTATTTTTACTTATTATTTTTAAAAGCTTTCATTTTATTTTAACACCTGAGCCTGATAAATCAAGTACATTTGAATATGTAACACGTGATTATGATGATATTTGAAGTCGGATAAAATAATAGATTATATTGTTGAACGGCGAAAAAAAGAGAATGGACAAAAGTGAATCGTGTGAACTTTAAAAAGTAAGTTTCATATTTTTTAAATTAATAGCCCACACGAAGTGAGCAGTAAAAAAATTAGTCTTTAAGACTCATTGTAGTATTCCGAAACACAGAAATCTTTAGTAAAAGGCGAAAGATTTTCGTGTGATTGTTTCGGAATCAGAGTTAATTTGAAATAAACAAATAGCAGATGTCTATATACCTTATGTATATACATAAATTGCGCAGTAGACATATTCTTTTCTTTTCTATCCTTTATTCAATATGTACAGAAAGAGAAGAAAACGATAAACTTTTTCTTTTTATTTAGAAAACAAATTTTGTCAATGTCTGTGTTACATCGAATAAAGAATATAAGAGTTACGTAATAGTAGTTAAAGATGCTTTAAGATCAAACGAAGTTAAATGACTCATTTGGAAACATTATTGCTCAACCAAACAAAACAGTAAAGTAGAATTCAAAAGACAAAATAATTTTTGCCCTTATTTATGTCTGCTCTATAGATATTTAAAAAAAATGTGAAGTTTATGAACATCTCATTTTATTCTAAAGTATATCTTATTTCTTGTGTTAAAAAAAAATCTATTTAGACTAGGGGATAAATCTACTAAACTTAGATTATCATACAATGATCGAACGACAGCTGATATATTATAAAAGGTTGTTACATTTTAACTAGCAAAAATAATATGTCATTACTTAATTTTGCTCAGTCTTCGATGCTCGATCGTTGAGTATATCACACGAAAAATTTCCTGAAGTAAATATAAGAAATTTCAATTGTTCTAATTATATTACATGAACTTTTCTTAATTTGATATTTAACGCTGTCACTAATGATTACGCTAGAAAAATCTATATGCAATGGAAAAAAAAATTTTTTGTGAATGTTTTTAGCTTAAATGTTCAAATGAAACTTATGATTTCTTTGTGAAAAAAAATGAAAAGTGAAAATGTTGAGTAATATTTTTTCGAATTTCATTTATTTAATTTAAACATGTTAACATATTCTAAGAAAGTGTATAGAGGCATTTCCATGCCAACAACAAACCTTATGGCCATAATTTTATTCTCACCTTTTATTACTTCATTCTCTTAGTGTAACTAACCAATGACTGAATCACAACAATTGCCTGTTAATGAAGATGCTAATGCAATTGAAAATCTTCTTCAAGATCCATCTTCATCATCAGTAATCACAATTGGAAATGGTCCACCACAATTACCATCTCATATATTACAAATAATTGATCATGAACTTGCTTCACCAATTGTTCCTTCACTTGCTGACGTTCAAGCTTATCCAACAGCAGCTTATTTTAATAAAACAGTAATTCCAATTATTATTGAAGGTTTATCAATTGTAGCAAAAGAAAGACCAAAAAAACCTATTGAATATTTAGCTGCATTTTTTATTAAAAATCGAGAACGATTTGGTGAAAGTGTTTAATTGATTGAAAATAAAACAATTTTTTTATGATTAAAGTAAATGTTGTTTATATTAAATGAAAAGATATGTTAGATTCGATAAGCTTTGTTATGCACAGAGGTGTTTTTATGAAGTTAAGCCAAATGATCCTTACATAGAAACAAAAAATATATTTATATAGATTAGATATTAGAAATAAGATGAAAAATATTAATGGATAACATAATACAAGTAGGAAAGCACATGAGTCATTAAATCAAAACGAGAAAATAGTAAAGAAAGAAACTGAGAGAATATATTAGGATTAAAAAAAGATATTTTTCTTCTCATTTTAATTTTTATCTCGAAATTAATTGTTAACTATTTTATCTTTAATTTCAAAATGTCAATTAATACCAGTGTTACATTTTCAACACTAAAATCAACAAATAAATTGATTATTCGTTTGAATTATAAACTTTTCAATCATGATAATTTATGTGAAATTCTTTTTTATTTTTTTCAATGAATGAAAAAAAACTGTTATTGATTCCGGTTCATAATTGATAAATTTTTTCCATCCATATTGACAAGAATCATTAGATAATGATAAAAAAGTGAAGTTAAATTCTATAGGAATATTTATATCAAATGAAAAACATTGAAATATATATATAAAAGAATATGTCTTTCAAAAAATAACCAAGCAACAAGAATACTCGTTGTATTATACATAGCAGTATCAGCATACCACTATATAATACATGTTATTAATATTTATGGTCAAACAAAATGAAGAAAAAAAAAAGCACAATCACTTTATATAAATTATAAAATTTTGTTGTATTTTAAAAGTTGTCTGCTAGAAAGAGTTAACAATAACAAGCCTATACAACTGAAAGATTGAATGAATTGATATGGTATTTTTTATGATAGTTTTCTATTCACTAAAGATGTTAGATTAGTAGTGATATTCAAAATTCCTAGTACCAAGTCTAATATGATATACCTATTATTCATGAATCGTTCGGTAATGGTCTCTGATCACGAGAGTTTATTTTATGTGTTGTACAATATTTTAAATCGGTCGCTTGCATGCAATTCAGTTTACCAATCTATTTTTTTTTCTGCTCGCTTATTTACCATAGGAATATCAAAATTATACTAAACCAAGTTTCACACTATGTACTTCTTTTATTATTTAAGATTGCTTTTTTTTTCAAAATATTTTATAATATCTTAAGATGGAGTATTATCATTTATAGTGCAAAAAAAATCACTTTTAAGAATAATAGCAGAATAAAATATTTATATTATTAAAACATGTACTTCCGTTTTAAGATCAATACTTATCAAAGAGTGTAAGATAACAGTATCTGTTTTATAGTAATAAGAATTTTTTGCGCATTTTGAAATAAATTCTCATATTTTTTTAAGACAAAAATGCTTTCACGTCTAGCTCAGAAAAGTCTTTCAATACGTTAGTCTTCAAAGATGATCACGGTTTTAATGATTATTTCAAACTGGAGCACGTTACGAAAATAATCAAGATCACTTAAATTGATCACATTCAGACAATTGCTAAATTTTCGTGAAATGAAAACTTTTTGATATTCATATAGAATTTGTTTCGTCACAAACAATTGTTTGAACTTAGATTCTCAAGAAGAAACTACTAGACTTTCTGTATCACAGAACAAACTCTATCTTATCACTTACTGTTTTGGATGTCCATACACGAGACGCTCAGAAACTATCTATGTTCATAGGATCTTAAAGCCAAAACCAAGTGAGACTCGACCCTCATTGGCTCCGCCATCACTGTGTTATGAGAAGGTATTAGAAAAACTACCTATATAGCTAACTCTTTGAAATAATAGACATTATAATAAATTATTTTTCTGTAAGCAAATAATGAATACAATTACATGATAAGACAATGTATTCCATGTATTATAAATATATCGATGAAGTTATACATTGGAATGCATTGGCTGTTGAACTGTAAATGAAGCTTGATAACACAACATTTTTCTGATTATAACTATTGAAACGTTACTAACTTCGGCCTGCCTATCTCGGAAGCCATCGACTCAACTACCTACCAAATTTCAAAAAATATTAAACAACCGAAAACAAACGAGACCAATTTCAGTCTCGTGGGTATTTGTATAAAGATATTTAGTTCTATAATTTAAATTGATAGATAATGTGTTATCGTGCATTATATATACGGGAAAGAGCAAAATAATGCAATATTTTTCAGTAGAACGTATATTTTATATAATAATAGAGATTAATGGGTTTATTTTGCATTGTCTACGTATTGTCGGTTACATGGAGCAAGAAGTAAAATATGAATCGGTAAAGACCAAAGATTATCAAAAGAAATTAATGAATTATCTATAGTTAATTTTGTGTCGAGATAAGGCAAACTGTTTGTAAAAGCCAAGAATATATCATTCAAGTAATCTTGAAACTAAAAAGTATGACAATTATTGCCATGAACAGGTTTTTGCTAGATCGACAGCATCTTATAGAAACATGTCAATTAATTGATCAACAAATATAGCAAAGAGAAGAATAATACGCATATTATTGTGTAATATACTGCAATATTCGCATGTACTAATTAAGTTGTATTCGGTATTAATTGAAAATTGGAATAAAGAATTATTGGTATTATTTTAGGCTCTAAACAACGAAAACTAATATTTATGATTTTCCTAGAGAAAAAACATGACATCGTCCAACTTATATTTTTTTTTAAAAATATCTAATGATTTTCTAGCGTTCATAACCCTATAAATTTGAATGTAAAGTTTAGATCTGAAAACAGTTGATTCCACCTCTAGAGGAAGTAGCACAATTGATTACTATGCATGAAAAATTGGTTTCGAGAAAAACGCAAGTTTAAGAAATGTATCATTACAGAGAAAAACTGAAAATTCGTTTTTAAACAATTCTGTCGACAGTATATTATAGCAATCTACTATCAGACATTAAAATTCGTAAAAGTGGAAACTAAAAATATGTAATAAATAGTAAATCAACATGGTACAATCAAATTCTTATAGTTTTATTTGATTGAATTGAATATTTGATATTATAAAGAGTAACAAATTAAGTTCAGATAAATGTGGAAATCTTGCATTTAATTCCTAGTGTTATGTGTATTTCAAAGAAGGAAAAATAACTGACGACAGATTAGTTTTAATCAAACTATCTAAAAAAATTATCCTTCAGGGCAGTAAGGAATAGGGATTGACCAACTCACACACAAACTCCGTTCAAATACACTAAAGAATTGCTTCAACAGTTCTTATGAATTGAACTTAAAGTTAGATTAGAAAACCAATTCAAAAAGGGTATAAGTTAAACAATAAATTCGCTAATCGTTATTTTAAATTGATAATGATAGATAGCAGAACTATCAATTATCATCAGCAATCTTGTATATATAGGTCTTGATAGTCTTTGTTAAGATAGATACTGAGACACAATGATCAGTCTAGACAGGTGGGTTATCATCAAGGTTGCCACCTCATCAGGTCAAAATAATGGAAACAAGAAAGCAATGGTTTCGGATCTGAAGATTGTAATTATATTTTTCGTGGCTGAATCTTGTAGTGAGTATTACAAAAATGGATCAAATTTTCTTTCAAGCTCGCTCAAAATCTATCTAAGTTCTCCATTCCGTCAAAGCAATAGTACGATAATGAACAACTTTCACCAACGTTTTAAAATGAGTAGATCAAGTGAATCTTAGTAAGGAAAGGAACTAGCGATCGTACAGATTCATACTATTGTGGTAGTTGAAAAGCTCTTCTATTTTAGGAAGAAACATACTAGTTGGATATGACATTTTTTTGGCTATAGAAGGTTGTGTACCGGATTGGAATAGCTCTCATTAGGTCAAAACAGTGTTGATTCACTCAAATTTGTTATGCTTGTCCTGATTAAGAACAAGTAAATCTTTTTCTTTAGAGTAAAGAAGAATTTAAACATATATCTCATTTTCACACAATCAATAAAACAATGCTTTTGACTTAAAACAGGGTATTTTCTAAGGATAAGAATTCTAGATATAGCGTTTCCTCATGTAACTGATAAATCTCCTTCGAAAACAAAGGATAGGTAAATCATGAATATGGCAACCAACTGCAGTGCATGTTTCCTTCTTAATAGAATGTTAGCTAGACGAAATAACTCATTCCATCAAAAATTAGGAGTAAACTGTAACAACGAAAAAAAACTGAAAAAGTTGGAATAGGTAGCAACATTGGTCATCATAACCTGTCTAAATACATGAGTTATCATAAGCGAAGTCAAAAGTTAAAAAACATGCCCTTAGAAAAAGGTTAAGGCTTATTCAAAGTCTAATTTTTTATATGTCATTTTGTAGTCCATGAAATTTTCCGTCGAATGGTGTATAGTAGTTGAAGCTTTTATTTTGTTTATGACAGAAAATATTTTACGAAAACAGTGATAGATCAATATTTGCACAGAAAACCACTAGTAATAAGGACATTTTTTGCGATAAATCAAAAATTTCTTGATGAATCATTCTCATCTTCGAACTCGATTGAGATATTGATGCGACAATATTGTCTGCATAATTTCATCCCAAGTGGATGAGCTTCTAAAGAGTTATCGTGTCAATGGACAGATGGACACAGTGGCCGATTCCATAGTATATTCATTTTTTGAGTACACAAAAAACAATAATATAAAATAAATTAAGTGACAATGAATGATAGTAAATAAGACGAAATGTTCTCATTCAATAATATATAACAGATATAATATTTATAATTTATGTCCTTGATTTAGTAATATCTTCAAACTAAAAAGTTATTTTTAATTATATAAAAATCAGAGAAATGATGTGTTTTGTCACATACGATGCTTTTTGTTTTCTCTTATGACAATACTTAATGCAATTATATAAGAAGAATTTTTTTATAAAATATAACCACTATTTTAAGTATTTATGATTATCTAATGAGTTCTTTATAAAAATAGAATTTTTACCTAGAGAAAAGAAAAGAATTTCGTCAATTTTTTTCTAAGAATAAAGAAAAAAAAACTATTATATGATTATGAATTTTAAAAAAGTCTAAGTACTCATCTATGACATTAATAATTACATTAAATTGCAATAAAATCTAATTGTTACATCTCGTTTCTTTTTTTGAGATGACCTTTTTTTAATACTTACTAATGACATTTTTTTTTCTAAGATAAAAATAAATAAAGAAAATTCAATTTTATTATTAAATTTATCATAAAAAAAGAATATAAATTGTTCAATATTACTGATAATATAAACCGGTATTTAAGCATAAAAAAATTCAATTTTCAGACATCAATCATTTTTATATTAGTTAAATTGATGTTGCTAAATTCTCAAAATTATTATCATATACCTGCTACTTTCAGTCTAAAATAACTAAAGATTCAAATTAAGGTATTTATGAACAATTTATATTTATTTTGATATAAAAATTCGATTAGTTTAAATTATCGATAATAAGACTGTATGCTCCTTTATGATTATATTACTAAATATTATATATTAATTTAATGATGAATATATGCATATGTTATTTATATTAGATCCTATTTGATGAAGTATTCCCAATTGACATTCAAACCTAATATGAAGCAGATGTTATTTTGATGAGTTCGTTCTTTTTTTTTTTTATAAATATAGAGCCGAATTCTGGTACCATAACATGCTGAGTAAGTCATTTTCTCTTTTCATTAGTATGTTATGATAATTATAGGAGATCTTCCATTAATTAAAAATCTATATTCTAACTTTCATTCATAAGCATAATATATATGCATTGATAACTGTATATGTCATAGAATAGAGATACAATAAAGAATGAGAAGAATAATTAAATCTTCAATTCGATTCGTGCAACTGATTTTATCAAGAAATTGCAAAGTATAATTAAGCATAAAAATACATTCATAATGTATAAATATTTTTGGTTACAATAAATAGTACTTTTAGTATCTCAGATTTCCTGAACCTAATATTAGAAATTGATTACATTTTTGTTCACATCAATTCGAGTTTTTTTTTCTATAAAAAAAAAAAAAGAAAATAAAATGTCCTTATATGATTTATCTATAAGTGGTTGTCATTTGTCTAGTCATCCTATAATCCGATTCATCAGACCATAATATAATAATTAAAGTTTATAATAAAAGAAAAAAAATTTAACGAAGGAAATTAAAACTAATAGTAATATATAACAGTTGTACGCCTTACAGTTGTTAATAGTTTCATGTCATATCAATGATTCTTTTGTTTAATGAATGATATTCTGACGCAAAAAAAAAAATTAAATATGGTTCACTACTAAAAGTACTTTTTTTTATATAAGTACAACAACATTGAAATTTATGTAACATTAAAAATCGTATAAATTATCTCATTGATTATGAAAATTGATCGTTTTAGATATAATTATGCTATAAGTATAATATTCATTTTGAAAGTTGATCAGTATAACCTATTGATTATTACCTTTGAAATTCTTTGATAATGAAAACATTTTTATCAATATGTAATTCAAAGTTTCATATATTTAGAATAAGGTCAAGTATATAATCAGAAAGAATGTTCTTTATTCATTAATATAGATTAATATTAAATCCTATTAAAAGATTCATTTTTATATAAAAATAGATTAAAATGATATTAGACAAAAAAATAAAAGCAAGAAAATATCAAAATATCTTATAAATATATCACTTTGAAATAGGTTTTTTATTCATCCTTAGCTCGCTTTGAGTCATTGATAATCTATAGTATAGATTCTATTGAACCGTAAATATTTAGTTTGTACCGAGCAAGGACGTACTTATGAAAGTACAGCATTTTCTACTTTTAGAAATTTTGGTTTTTTTTGAACAGAAAACAGTAAAATGTTCTTGTTCATCAGTATATAGCACATCATTTTATATGAAAAGAACGCATTATATCTCATCTTCTTTTCTGTTCTTGATATTTTGAAGGTCTGAGTACGCTTTTGTATCTCAAATAACCCTATATAACATGTAATTTTTTGTTATCTGTTGAAAGAAATACATAAAGCAATTTCTGACATAAAGATGCAGTATTAAGCATATTGACTTATAAATGTAACAGTCTGACATATTATTATAAACAGATAACATTAGATATAAATAAAACTAACAGACAAAACTCTCATTGTCTTTCTTTTTTCGTAATACATTATTCAAAAAAGTTGGATTTTATATTTTAATAACCTTTTGTTTTCTTCTTTTTCTTTTTTTTTTTTTATTGTCCTTTAAGTTTATAATAATTGTAGATGCCCTTTTCATTTAAACTTGTCATCCATAATGACAGTTTATTCAATGTTGAGTTCAATTGTTAGTTGAGTATTACTAAATGAATGAACTCGTAAAGAAAAAGAAAAGAAGAAAAAAAAATACATTAATGTTCTGCGCTTTATGGCCTTATGAAATAGATCGTTGATATTCGCGCAAAAACATGACCTTGCTTGTGACCGATAGATGATGACCGCTCACGCACACATTATGTACAATACTTATTGAACAAAAAAGAGAAAAGAACGAGTATACTCGCATGATTACATCGCATTCAGTTGACCTTGGCTCAAGGGTAATTTATGAAAGAAGAGAAAGAGGAAAAAAAAAGCAGCAATTCATATTGTACCATCGGTCACTATATAATTTCATTCAAGGTCATCGAACTTATTTAGAATTAGCTATTTGTATTTGCACATGCTTTTACAACGACATATACAACAGCAAGAAATTTTTAACAAATACAATAGTTTTTCTATAATTTTTTTTTTATATGATGAATATTGTTGATGAAGTAAGTTGTAAAAAAAGAGCGATATTTGCGTCACACAAAGAAAATGAGGGAAAGAGGGAGAGGGAGAGAGAGAGAGAAAAGAAAAAGTAATTTGTTAAGAGCTAGTAGGGTTGTTGTTGTCGTATTATTGCCGTCATCATTGCCATTACCAAGGATCTTATATATATATATATATATATATATATATATTTATTTATAGTGATTGCATGAGATGAGAGAAAAAAAAGAACGAAGAAGGCCGAAAAAACAAGTAGGCACTGACGCGACTATATAACGTAATATTACATAAAAGTGGAATAGAAATGAAGCGAGAAAAAAAAAGTGAAAGAAAAAAAAAAGATATGAGAAATGAAAGAGAAAAGAAAAGAAAAAAAAATAGGGAATTACATAATTCGATTCGACAGTAAATGCATCTAGCATCAAGAACAGAACACAATTTTTTTTAACCACGACATGAGTGATGAAAAGGACTGGTAATAGTAGAAGATTTGCTTGTCTAGTTCTATGCCTTGATAGTAATGACAAC
>JAJEKB010021830.1:0-44796 GCA_022393335.1 Macrotrachela quadricornifera | reverse complement strand
GTATAAAGAAGGCCCAAATGTATTTAAATGGCCTCTTTATGATGAAAATAATCCTACCAAAAGTGACTTAAAGAATCAGCATTTTCATATTTTAAGCTTGATGGAAGAGAATGAGGATGAAGAAAGCGAAATTAATAAAAATAAGTAAACACAAAAAATGCTTATCATTATATCCTACAATATTAGAGGTATTACAACAGTTAGTAATCAAACTCTTCTAAAAACTTGGTTAAATAAGACACCACACGACATGGTATTGTTACCAGAACTTCACATGACAAAAATTGAGCAACTTGAAAGATTTAAAAGTTCATTTACTCAATATAACATCATATGCAATATGGGGACATGGTCTACTGGAGATACACTAACAATGGTTAAGAGAAATTTTGAAGTTATTGATAGTGATGTTGATCATATAAGCAGAATTCCTTTCATTAAAGTATCACAATAACAGAATCCTATTTGTTATCGTTAGTGTTTATGTTCCTACGTAAATTATCGATAGATATATATTCTTTAAAGATCTATATCTATATGTATCATCAGCTGAGTGGATATTAATTGCTCACTAAATAATCAATATGATGAAAATCAACATGGTATACAAAGTGATAATCGTTCCTATTCAATATTACTAAAGGAAATGCTCCAATCATTACTATTAACAGAATTATTTCGTATGAAATATCCTTGTAAAATTATCTACTCGTTTCATGATGAATGAAGAAATTATCACAGTCGTATTAATTTTTTCTTTGGATCAAAACTAATGCAGAAACTGTTCAACAAATACATTACGATCCTGTTAGCTCATCAGATCATGACTCATTAATAATCAAATTGAAAATTCCAGTATCAAATAGTGAAGTCTTTCGCCGGTGGACACGTAACGCGAAAGTGATCAAAAGAAAAACTTTCCAAGAGAAATTTCAGGCAATGTGGAAGATATTCCTTAGTATGAATAATTTTAATATCACTGAATGGTGGTGTGATTTTAAGACAAGCTTAATGTTTCTATTACAAGAAGAAGAAAGACAAATGAACCATGAACTTCGACATGAATTACATTAACTACAAACAGAATATCGCACGATTGCAAAAGATCTAACGGATGCAAATCTAATAAAAATGGATATTATTCGTGAAGAAATTCGTAGGTTATTAGAAGATAAAATCAACAATACTCTTCTAAATGTCCAATGACAAAATGTTAAACAGCTAAGTACTTTAGCAAAAGCACGTGTTACATATTCAAAAGCAAATCAGTCAAAAATTGATTTTCTTGATGATCCAATTAAAGGACAAATTAGAACTTATGCCGATATAATACATACAGCCACAAGATTCTATCAAAATTTATACGATATTAAGCCAACTGATAAAAACCTTTGGAACAAACTATTTACTGATATTCCAACATTCACTGATGCTGATAGAGAAGCACTTCGTTAAGAAATCACTTCCATAGAATCCTACGACGCATTAAAATCAATCCCGTTAGATCATGCTCCAGGTGCTGATGAGATACAGTGGAGGTTTGGAAAATCGTTTTCCCAATCATAGGTAAATATTATTTTTAAATGATAAATTTAGCAAAACTTGAGGAATATTTTTATAATGATTTTCTTAACACTTTAATGATATTACTGGAAAAAGAAGGAGATAAAAACAGTTCAATGAAAAATTTCCGCCCACTATCTCTTATGAATATTGATTACAAAATTATATCCAAGGGTTTAAGTGTCCGAATAAGTAAAGTTCTCAACAAGATCATGCATTATAACCATAGTTGTGGTATAGTTGGTTGAACAATTCATGATAAAATTCATCTGCTTCCGTCAATTATTGAATATTATTGAAAGAAATGTGTGCCAATTGGTATTGTGCTAGGGGATCAACTAAAAGCATTCGACAGAATTAATCATGAATATCTTTTCAAAACACTCAAAAAATTTGATTTCGGTACAATTTTCATTAATTGGATAAAACTAATATATGCAAAATCAACAACAATATTAGTGATATTACATCATTTAATTCCGGTGTCCGACAAGGTTGTTCTTTATCAAGTAATCTATTTGTAATATGCTTAGGACCATTAATCACCATTAAAACTGATAAACAGCTTAAAGAGAGTGGCCAACCACACATCAATAACATTGATCAAAATGTGTACTGGCAACTAATAGATCACCGCTTGTTCCGACATCCTATTTTTTCTGAACGAATCGCACATTTGAAATGTATTCTCTTCTTTAAGACAATCCACAATTGTCAATTATCATCGGTATCAACGGAATTTTGGTTCGTGCTAGCAAATTATCGAAAAAATACACGCGAACGAGTTAGAAAAAATCATGAAGAAAACAAGATGTTATTATTGTGAATTACCAGAAACAACAATGCATTTATTTATCGCATGCGGATCTTTCAACAAGGTTTTTTTTTATTACTAGAGGAACATGTAAGAAGAATATCGGGGTTAATCATAGCAAGAGAAGAAATTGTAATTATTTATTCATTAATAAATCATCACACGAGTTACACAAGAAATTACACAAAAACAAATTGCACACTTCGTAGGAAATTACTTACACACCATCTGAAGATTTCGAATGCTTACATGCATTAGAGGTGTGCTTGAATCAATTTCTAAATGTGGTAAAACATTCAATACATTCATAAAGGATATATCCTTTGACAACGGCTAATCTACCAACATAGATGCTAATAGGAGAAGATTTGCGTTAACTACTAATATTGGATAGCATTAAGCAAAACATATGTCAGATACAATTTCTAATTAAAAACAAGTTTCATCCGTTGTTGTTGAGTTTACCCTTTTCCTTTCAATAAAAAAAAACCTGATAAAAAACAGATTGCGATGACGAAAATATGTGGGTTGGTGATAACATCAGCCTACCAGAGCAACATTATCTTTTCAAAATCGAAGATAATATTTTTCGTATTCGAACATATATCCGTCTTCCATGTCACTTTATTAACCTGTTATGTATCTTGAAATTCAACGAAAAAACTAAAAGTATAGGTATTTGCAATCTATTAGGATTTTTCTCATTTTATTTTTCGATTCCTATGAAATAAGTAACATCATCAAAGAATTTGTGATCATTCAAAACTCGTATCCTCGATAAAAACTCAAGATTTAACTATTTTTTCGAAATACGATAGTTTTTCATTAAAACAATAGACAAAAAGATTTATTTTCGCGAGATAAGTTGTTATTCAAATAAGAAACAATTACAAAAAAAATAATAAATCCAATTCATAAAATTATTTGTTTTTTTTTGGCAAGAATAGAGAGAAGAATAATAACTTGGAATTCAATAAATATTTTGACTGACATTAATGTTTCGAAGTGTTAGAATATCAAATATAAATAAATAGTGGCTGTATACGGTGTTGCTCAGTAAATCTGCATCCTGGAAACTTACTATGTCAGAAAATCACAGAAGATGTATAGAAGATTGGCTTCAGACTTTTTCATCTATTATTACTATATGTCCCGCCGTGCATACACTTGCATTCATTTTTAAATCGGATAATTCAGCAAATAGTGTGGTGATGTGACTATCTTTCTCTTAAGTCATGCGTATTGCCATACTTTATACCAGCACTCAGTACAAAAGAAGTGACACTTAGAGGTGAATATTCTAACAATGACAGCAAAAGCTTCAAAGTTTTTGAAAGATTTCGACAAATTAGAATGTCCAAATCCATAGTGAACAGACAGGCAGACAGACAGACAGACAGACAAACTTTCTTCTCTATATATAAAGACAATCATCAGTATGATACATTGTCATTTTCCCCCCTATGTTTTAGAATTATGACCATTTGATCTATCGATAATTTATTTTATGAATATTGTTCAGTATCATATACTCGTTTATCTTTCAATTATTTGTTTAGGAATACAGTATGAAGGTATAAAATTATATTTTATTTTGTTACATATGATAATAATAGTATTTGAAATTAAGATTTGACTTGTACAAAATTGGTCAAATATCTAAATCAGTAAGAAAAATAAAATATTGTTCTACATAATAGATTATGTTAATCTTTTCATATCTAAAATGGTATTGAATCATGTAAGTAATTTTATTGACTTTTAAAATTATTTTATGATTTTTATCAGTTAATTTTCTCATTCAAAAATCGAATTCTTATTCTTTTCTTGTTGAATATTGTATTACGTTAATTTAATTCCAAAAAGAAAGTAGAAATCATATTATGCTAAAGTATAAAATATGTACCATGCTGTTTTATTTTTTCATTTATGAATATCAAAATTATAAGTTTTTTGGAAAATTTGGTTTATTAAGGCATCAATTGGCTCAATAAGTAAATAAAAAATGGAAAAAGTTTTTTTTTTTCGGACGGTTTAAAAAGAAGTTACTGTAAAGAGAATGTCTACTAACACGAATACATATACATACAGATAGGAAAAAAATTGAATTGCACAAACACATATAAATAGGAAAAAATGACAAGAAAAAATAAAAATATACAGAAGATACGAAACATTTCTATTGACATAGTTATAAAAATTGGACGGCACATTTTATGACTATTGATGCTCCATTATTTAGATAGATTGTTTGTGTAAATGTATGTGACGATTGAGTAAGAAATGTATCAAGTGAACATGGTAAGATATCTATCAGATTTATTGATGTATATCCAATATTCTCTTAAATGACAAAAAAAAAAATCGTTTTTTTTTCTTTAATAAAAAATAATAATATATTAAACAAACCATCAGGTGAAAAAAATTTATTATCAAATATATTTATATGAATAATATCTTCTGCAAGATTATATAGAAGGAATTGCATAGATGTATTCCATTTTGGATTATTTGTTCGTTTAATAAACGGTGTTTTTAATGTTACTGAACCAACAGTTATTTCACAATAGGGATTTATAGCATCTAAAATAAAAAAATATTATAAATAAATATGCTTCTTTAATGAGAATAATACTAACGGTGTCGTTCGAGATTTATTGTTGATAATGTTAAATCACGAGCCTCTTGTACAACAAGAATAAGCCGTGCAACAGCAGAATTTGGATCATATTTATTGTCTTTAAAATAAAAAAATAAAATAATAGTTAAAGATTTATTATGAATCATCTCGATTATAAATTAGTTGTACCTGTAATAGCAAACAATGACCTATCAGCTATAATTGATTTTTCTGCTGCGTGACATTCTTCAACAGCATTATTGATTGTTCTTACCCATAGTGTACTATAAAGATAAATACATATATGATTTTTGTATTAAATTATTATGAGTTTCAATCATACCGAACATTAGTTTGTTGTGTTTTTAAAACTAATAATTTTCCATATGTTTTCGTTGCAATAGAAAAAGTTAATTGATCATTAAGTATTTCATTAGCAACAATAATATCTGCTAAAAATAATGGCTACAAAAAAAAAATAACAAATTGATAAAAATATATATCACAATATAGTAACTAACCAATCGATAAAGTTTCAATGGTAAATTTGATTTTGGTTCAAATAATTGTGATTGCCAATTATTTGATGATGTTTTCATAGTAGAAAATAAAAGGAAATCATTAAATAAAAATGCTAATAATTCTTTTCCACTAGGTACCTAAATAAAGAGAATATTAACTTTATAAAAAAAGGTCTGATCATAATTTTTTTTTCTTATTTTCTAACCTTCACTATAAAACCATGTAAAAGTAATTGTCTTTGTGTATGAAAATTTGTTTTTGAATTAAATTTTAATAATTCATCAAATAAATATCCCTCTGAAGAATTTTCATCTGTACCAATGATAAAATGTTGTTGTAACCAATCTAATCGTACACTATTTTCTTGTTCACATATTTGTTTATTTATTCGTTCATTTAATTGACGTGCACATTCAAATGCTTGTTGTATAGATTGATAATCAGGATGTTTTATTGTTGTATGTTTAAGAATTTTTTCAATTAATAATGGATAACGTGTGACACGTTGTATTGGTTTTGTTAAAAATCCATTTAATGATAAACCACCAGTTTTACTTTGAAAAATTGTTAAATATGAACGAAATTGTTCATTTAAATCAATTTTAGATTGTAAATATTTATTTGCTTGTGAACGACAATTACAATATTGAAAATAAGCATCAGCCATATATGGTAAATATGAACAGAGAATATCACCTATTCGTGTAGATTCATTTATTGTCATGGATGATGATGATGATGATGAATTAGATGATCGTGGAACAATATTATCATCTAATCGTTCTATATTCATTGGAGATCTTCCTGTCAAAGTATTAGCAGATGGCGAACGACGATAACGATAAGTTTCCTTATGATATTTTAATTGACGAATGGGAGATGAACAAGATACTTGAGGAATAAATGAATGATGAGAATTATCAACATTATATTTAATCGGTGCCTAAATGTTAATGAAAGAAAATATGTATTGATTATAATATATGCTTAATACTAACTTGTGCAACCATTGCAATATTTGACATTGATGCTGAACGAGGTGTTCGAATAGATCCATCATTATTTGATGTGAGTACATGTTGTTTGTATCGCACTTGTTCTTGTAATGTAGATAGAAAAACAGTATTACATGCAATTAAACTAAACCAATTACTAAATAATTGATCAATTTCATAATCATTTAAAATTCGACCATTACTTAATGGTTTTATAAATTCATTAGCAACACAACGTAAATCATTAACATAGCGTTGTTCAGTTTCAATTAATTCTCGAATTGCTGCAATTCGTGATGAATTATTTAATACTTGTTGAGATGATGTATCTGTTATTAAAGTGGATGTATCATCAATTGATGTCGTCATTGCTGAATCATCATATAAAGGATGTTGAGATGAATTTGCTGTTGTAGGTGTACATGGAATTATATTTGGAGAAAGATGACATGGAGTAGACGAAGCTGGAAAAAAATTATTAAGTATTGTAGTTACTCTTTTAGTTTCATAGGAAAATAAGTGGGATGCAACGAGCCATGCTTATTATCATGCATAGAAATATTGTTAGACATTTTTTTACAAGGCAAGAAAACAACAAAAAGTTATAGACATATAAAAGCGCATTTAGTAGTTATTATATATCTTTATCTTCATGCAGTTAACATAACTTTAACATTCTTGAATTTCTTTGATTGCTTTTTTTTTGTTCTCATTCTTAACTTACGACAAGATTTAATAAAAGCGGTTTTATGTTTATAATGTGTATGATGATTATGTTTGGTAGATGATGTTGTTATTGATGTTAGTGATGGAAAGCAACAGCAGACAAAAGAAAGCATTTTTTCAAACATCTTTTTTCCTTTTGTTCAAATAATAAACATATAAAAAGAAATATTTTTTTTTGATCATTTTTCTAATTTTTCAACCAAGTATATGTAGTTATATATATTTATAGATTTTTCCTGTGTTTTTATGCACACGCGAGAGTAAACTAATAGCAGACAATACATAAAAATATGACTATACAGAAGAATAAGTATAAGATGATGAATAAATAATTAAATCACGGTGTTGTGAAAGTATAGAAAAATACTAGTGACTGGTGAAATATATATGTAACGATACGTTTGAATCATCAATATCACCAGGTTTGACAAATCGAAGATAAAGATAGAAAAAAAAGATAAATAGAAAGGAAATCACTATGGGTTGATTAACAAAAACATACACAACTATTGCATAAAGGATGCATTACAAATCTTTATATATGTTATCGGTGAAGAAGCAAAAGTTATAAAGAGCATTAAATAGATATATAAGATATTGACTATAACACGAACAATAACAATCAGACACAACATACGAAAGAAGTAGAAGATAACTAAATAGAATAAAACGCGAATGTATGTGGATTTTTTAAAAATTGTCTGTGATTGTACTCGATAAAGTATAATGACGACTAGCAACATACAATGTGATACATCGAATGAAAAAAGGTTGGAGAACAAGGGTTAATTCAAAAATCATAATCGTCTGTGCTCGCTTTTATCTATATATCTGCATTTGTGCACCATCATCATCTTCCTGATTTGACTGCATGTGAGATGATGCTTTGATATGATGATCATCATAATCCTAGAAAATGGACAAAAAAAAGAAAAGGAAATATATGTACATTATAGAGAAAAACCTTTTCTCCTTTCCATTCATTCTATTATCAAAGAAAAAAACAACTAATCTACATAATCCACATACATCGCTAAAACTATGAAGAAAGTAAAATTCTGAATATTCATATTATATATTATCCAAATATTTTATATAAAACTCAAGAAAAAAAAATTAAGAATATTTTAAGTAATTCTACTTACATTGATTATGAACATCCATTGGTTGTACATAGGTCGATGGAATTAAACCAATTTGATCACCTAGACGAGCTTTAAACCAACCACTAGCACTTGTTTGATCTAATATTTCTAAAACAGCATCAGCTGGAAAACTTAATTCATCATCTTGTTGAGCATCATATGGAAATATAGCTATATATTGAGGTAATTCTGAAGAAAGATAAAATATATTATTGATTGTTTAGATAAGAATAGAAAACTGAACTATTTTAGTTATTTAATATTTACCTGATTTATTTTGATGTGAAGTTGTTGGAGGTAATGTTGGTAAACTAGCTGTTTGTATTTGTACACAATTAGCCGGAAACAAACCGACACGTATTGGTTGATCAGGAACCTTTTTTTGAGGAAAAATATTTATATTAGAATTACAATGAAAATAATTAATATACTCGAATTTCTCCTTGATACCATTCTTTATCATCTTTTTTTGTTATATAAATAACTTGATCTTGTTCAAATGATAATTGATTATCTTCTATTGCTTGAAATGGTTTTATTGCAATAGCTAATTCTTCAATATTTTCAAGTTTTTGAACATAATTACTTGGAAATGTTCCTTTACGATCACCAATTTGTCCTGTCCACCAATCACCATCACATTTTAATACAATGACACGTTCACCAACATCAAATGATAAATCTGATGAATCTGTTGCTTCAAATGGATAAATAGCTTCATATACATTAGCTAAATCTATTTCAATAGAAAAGAAAAAAGAAAAGAATATTATGATTAAAATCATTATTATTGGAGTATCATTAGTTAATAGTAAAAGGACTTTTTTTTTGATATTCCTCATAAGAATTATTAGTCAATTTAGTGATTCATCAGGAAATTAAACTTATTTGTTTTTTTTTTTTATCGAATTAATTTAATTAATATTACCATTATTGGTATTATCCGATGGTTCACCATTAGAAGAAATTGGTAGATCTAAAGGTTTTTCAGTTGTCGGTGTATTTCTAAATAGTAAGAAAAAAATATATATTTCAATTAGTTATTCATTCATATAAATCAATGTATAAAGGATATTTTTTCAAATAACATCTAATACTAATAGAAAAGCATCTTAAGGAAAATTCAAAAATTCATTCCAATCCCACTAATTACTATGATTATACTCATCAATATTTTATATTTTTTTGTTAATAATATTTTAATGAATATTTGCTAGATAAAATCTTGCATGATTACATGACATTATTGAAAAGAAATTTATTTACTTGGCTGAATTTTTATTATTTTCTATTTCAGTTTCAGTTGCTGGTCGAACATAATTTCGTGGAAACCAACCAATCTAAATATTGAAATTCATTAATTTTCAAATAAATTATTTAAAAAAAAAATCTAAATTTACCTTGCCATGAAGTTGTCCACTATACCATACTGAATCTTTTTGTTCTCGTACAAGAATAATTTCACCTTTTTGAAATGACAAATGTTTATCAACTGTTTTGCCTTCATATTCTGCTAATGTTATCACCCATGATCCAGACTAAAAAATAAATTAATATAATATATAAAGATAATGATAAATTCATTTATCGTACTGATAATTGTGATGTTGTATCAACAGCATTACTTGAGGATGTTGTTGGTGTTGATCTATATTTAACAAACAATTAAATAAATAATGTAGACTCTTTAAATAAATTGCAAAAAAAAAACTTTTTTTAATTGTATCATGTTAGATACTTTGTTTCTATTAGTTATAATTCTGTATTATTGTTGAACTCATGTTATTTTTATTTCCATAATTAACTTACGTTATACGTTCAGTATAAGCGGCAGGAAAAAATCCTTGTTTATCATTATTAATTTGACCAAATAACCAATTTTCATCTTGTTGTTTAGTTGGATCAACCTAAAAAAAGATTCAAATAATATAAAATTTTGTTTTTAATAAATCAATCCTTCGAGAATAACGTGCACATAAAAAAATAAGAGATAACTCAATATTTTAAAATAGATACAGATAGAATAGAAAAAGAGACATGCTCTCATGGAATTAAAAGATTATCATGCTAGATTTCTCTTTTTTCTTTTATATGCAAAGAAAAACTTGCCTCATTTGATTTACTCTAAAATTTATTATTTACTTTTGTCTATTAAGACAATAATATCAATAAACTTACTGTTATTATGTCACCAGCTGATATAGCCATTTCATCAGGACGTTCTGGTGCATAATCATATAATACACGGTATTGAATTGATTCTAAAGAAAAATATAATTTGTAAATTCTTTTTTTTTATTATATAAAATTTTTAACCATTAGATGAATTTCCATTAGAAACAGGTGTTGTTTGTGGCCATTCAGCAGTTGTACCAAAAGGTGAACTTGTATGAGTTTGACCAAATTGTGCCCAATCATTTCCACCTTTATTTGTAGTTGTTGATGCTCCCCATGGATCAGCAGTTGACGCTTGTTTTGGTGTACTACCTATAATGTATAAATATTTTTACATATAAAGTTTAAAAGATAATAAAACCTTTAAGATTAGGATTTGCTTTTGGTGCTGCTTTCTTTGTTCTTGGTGATGCCACTGTAGGTAAACTTTCTGTTTGTTCAGGTTTAGAAAGAAATGGATCAACTGTTGTTGATGCCACTGTAGGTATACTTTCTATTGGTTCAGGTTTAGAAAGAAATGGATCAACTGTTGTTGGTGACACTGTAGGTAAACTTTCTATTGGTTCAGGTTTAGAAAGAAATGGATCAATTGTTGTTGATGCCACTGTAGGTAAACTTTCTATTGGTTCAGGTTTAGAAAGAAACGGATCAATTGTTGTTGATGCCACTGTAGGTAAACTTTCTGATGGTTCAGGTTTAGAAAGAAATGGATCAACCGTTGTTGATGTATTTTCATTATTTAATGGTTGAAACCAATCATTATTTGTTGTTGTTGTTAAACCTGTATCAGATTGAGAAGCAAATGGATCAACTGTTTGAAATGGATCGACATCAAAAGTAGGTGGAGGAGGAGAAGTAGTTGTTGGAACAACAGGTAATGAAGAAGATACATCAGAAACTTGATTAGTTGTATCATCTGCAGGTATATTAGCATTGAATTGATCAAAATTAGCTGAGAATAAGAAAGCAAGCAAGAGAAACATAATAAAGAATAAATACTTTTATTATACAAAGAAATATTTACCAAATTCAGCAGATAGATTTGTTGGAGAAATAACTTTCCTAAACAATAAGAATGATTATATGAATTATTGAAAAATAAATATTTTTAATACTCTGATGCTTGTTTATTCTTAGCTTCTTGTTCGAATTGATCAATTTGAAGACGAAGTGGCTAAAAATAAAAAAAAATCTTTTCTTTAATAATTTGTTCATTTGTTATTAGAATAAAACAAACCTCCATTTGATTTTGATATTCTTTACATTGATTAGTTATTGTTATGATTTCTTCATCGATTTGTGTACTTTCTTGTTTCATATTTTCAATTTGTATTTGTATATATTTAATTTGATCTGATTCTCGATTACCCATACCTTTATTAAATAAAAAGAAGAATAAAATGTATTAAAAACATTAGTTTCAGATTTAATACTTTTGATTAAAATGACAAAGTCAAAATTTTCATAACAATTCATTAGAATTGAAATTGATTTTATTCTAAACGATATTCTCATTGATTTTGAGAAAATATTTATTTCCATTGTATTTTCTATAAAACACGGCATTTTGTTATGTAAATTATATTTTTTCATAATTATAGCAATTATAAATTTCTATTTATCGTTTAATTAACTAATGCATTTTTTTACTTATATGTTCTACAGGAAGTTCATTTAAATTATAAGCTAAATTTATCATTTATCATATTTATATTAATTGAAGGATTATAGTGAAATCTTTATATCTGATGTCATGACATAAATATATAAAAGAAGATTTTAATTAAAGAACAAAGTATACTGATTATACTCGAAGAACAGTTCTAGTGAAATATGACAATGGAATTAAAATATCGAACTGATTAACATGAAATAAGAAGATATTAGTAAAAATTAAATTTTTCTTACTAAATTCTTTTGATTGATTAAGTTGATTTAATGATGAATCAAGTGATTCACGTTCTGCTTGTATAGTTGTAAATTGTGTTATTAAATCTTTTTTTTGTTGTTCAATATTTTCAAAAAGATTTTTTTCTGTAACTATATTTCGTTGTATATCAGCAATTGATTCATCAATTGTATGTATATTTGTTTCTGTTTGATTTATTTTTGTTTGCCATGTTTGTATTGTATCATCCATACTTTCTAATTCAAATCCAAATGCTTTTTCACGAGATTTTAAATCATTGATTTGTTCAAGTAAACGAGATTTTTGTGTTAATAATTCTTGCATACGTTGACGTTCCCATTCAAGACGACTTTTACGTTCCATTTCTTTTCGTGCGGCCTAAAATATAAGTAAAATTAAAAAAAGATTATGTCTGGACACGAGAATTGATTTTTTTTGTATACAAATGATTATATACTTTAATCATGTGCCATATGATACTTCGAATTGTACATGCATAACGCATGACGATGAAGTATAGAATTTATTCTTTTGCATGGATATGACTCAAACTCGTCTTATTGAATAGTAAGACGTGATCTCCTGATCCATGCGAATCTTCTTTTTTTTTTTTTAAATTTTATTTACCTCACGTTGTTCATATAATTTTTTTCGTTCTTCTTCTTTTTGTTGTTCAATTTGACGTTGTTTTTCTAATTGTCGTTCAATTTCCATTTGTTTTTTACGTTCTTGTTCTTCTCTTTTCTTTTCTAATTCAAAATTACGTTTACGTTCTAAATGAGATTCGAACTATTAACCTTATGGTTTTTAACAAATCAAAATTGACTATACCCATTCATCTATTTTAATTCATTAATAAATATAAAAATATATTTACCTCGTTCTTCACGTTCTTGTTGTTCACGTTCTTCTTGTTCACGTAATAATTGTCGACGTCGTTCTAATTCTCGATTTCCATCCTTATTAAATATGAAAATAAAATAAAAAAATAAATAAAAATAATTTTTAAAACAAACTTCATAATTTCTTAAACGTTTTTCTTCATATGTTGCTAAAGTCATTTTTCGTTCATTTTCTGCTGTTTCAGAATTTGAATTTGTTGGAATAATTTCATTTGTCTTTGTTACATTAAATGTTTCTTTTAATTGTTGATTAAGTGCAGCAAATGTTTGATTATCATTTGATTTTAATGAATCTTTTCGTTCATTTTGTTTTTTATTTATATCTAACCATTCATCAGGAATGTAAGTTGGTAATGTTTGACCAGTACGTGCAATATCACAACAATGCATTGCAATTATAAATTCATCCGATGTTAGACGACCATCTTTATCATTATCGGCTAAATTCCTATTTAAAATATATATTAATTTAATTATTTAATTTATTGATATTTGAATTAACGAAAACAGTTTCTTTTCATAAAACGTAAATAGTTTGAAAAGAATTTGATAAAAAAAATTCGATGAATTTTATTAAATAACAAAAGTATTCATTTCATTTTAACAATATATTTTTACCTTATCTTACTTTTGAAATGATGTAGTTTAATCTTACACATGCTGATTGTTTCGAAAGAATGATATCATTTACTCTGTACAAGTAACAGTATCTCATATTAATTTATTTTAAAAACTCTTTTCACAATAAAAAAAAGAAGACTTTCATATTTTGTTCACGTAATAATACGGTCAAAAGACATATGCATATAATCATTTAATTGAATAATTTATGCATGATTTGATTTTGCAAAGTAAATTAAATGTTTTCACTTCAAGAGATTGTCTTATTTTATAAATATAAAAATTTTAATTAATAGATGTAAAAGGAGAACAACAGAGTATTTAAAAATATTTAAAAAAAAAACTTAATATTTACCATATTTGATGGAGAAGAGTATTTGATAAACCAGTTTGTTGAAGAATATTTTTAGCTTGTAAACCACTCATAAATCCATTTGTTTTTGTTACATCAACTAATGAATGAAATTGTTGAAGATATTTTGTTTTAATTGTTGGTGTTAATGGCACAATTGAAGTATTATTTGAACTAATTGTTTTTAAATTATGACTAAAAATATTCAATTTAGAAAAAAATCAAAAAAGTAATTCTCTTTATTTACCCAGTAGATTGACCTGATAATAATGATTGTCCAGAAGCTAAAAAATATATTCTTATATTATTAAATATAATACAATAAAAATGATGAAGAAGTTAAATGAAAGCATTATTTCTATTAATAATGGCAGTGTATTTTAATAAGTTGTGTATTCAATCTTACCCCTACAAAAATTGAATATTTCTTTAATACAAATGTTTTCACTGCAATAATTTCTTTTTTTGGTATACAATACATAAAAGAAAAAAAAAAGAACAAAATCACTTACGATTAATTGATATTGGTGGTATACCATTTGTTGTTATACCCTCATCCGAAAGAAGACTAGATGGAAGAATTGAAGGTAATGGTCCTTTCTTTTGAACCTAATTCAATCAAATTTTAAAAAAAAATAAATTTATATTAATCACATATAATATTTACTTGAGATGATATTAAACAGCAAGCAATAGCAAATTCTCGTTTATCTAAACGACCATCGGCTGTTATATCCGCTAAATCCCTAAAGAATAATCCATAATAATACTATAAATAATAAAAATAAATTTTACCAAATTTTTCGAAGAATATCTCCAGGTAAAGTTGATTTTATAAAAAAATCTCTTGCTTGTTCACCTTATAAAAAAAATGAATTTTTTATAGAAACTTCGTTTTTTTTGAAAATCTTACCTGATAGATAACCTTGTACTGGACCACATTGTTGAAAATATGATTCGTACTTCACTCTTTCATCAGCACTAATTCTCAAATCACCTTAAAATATTATTTCAATATAATAATTCATTTTATTAACCATATTATCTTACCGGCCATATAGCAACTTTTATGTTATCGCATTATAAAATAAAATTTATATACGATAAAAAGAAAATTTTAATATTGAAATCTATGAATAGAAATATAACAAAACTTATCAGATAATGAAATTAGATTATTGATTTTCTCAGAAAGGAAAAAAAAATGATAATAATCGCTCATCGTTTACTAGAAAAACATATATGTATATGTAAGAAATGGAAGAAAAAATTGGATCAATCATTGATTCATTGAGAGGAAAAAATTCTTTGAAAATAAATATGGCATTACATTTACAGATGTCACTGAAGAACAATAAGATCATTGAAATATTACACGAACATTACGCGGATTATTTTTTATTTTATTTTATTTTTATTTCATTTTTATGTATAATGTAATTGTTCGATAATGGGTTGTGGAATTCATAAATCATCCAAAAATTTTCTTAATAAAGCTGATTTAATTGAATTACAAAAATATCCGGAAGAATTACATGAAAAACGTATTAATATTATTAAATGGATGGAAGATGATTTAGAATTAAAAACAAAAATGAACGATTATAGTAAAATAAATTGGAAAAAAATTAAAGAAAATGAACAAATATTATATTGGCAAGAAGCATGGCAAAGAGAACAAGAATTAGTCAAACATCCTTCAATGGTTGATTCATGTGAATCAAAAATGCCTTGTATTACATTGATTGATGAAAATATACGAGTTTTATGTAATGAAGAAGTAGAAACTTTTTGGAACGATTTTGATAAAACAAACGTATGAAACTAAAGCAATTCGTAAAATTTTTGCTATACTCGGTTTATAAAAGCACATCTAATCAAGTATGGAAAACAAATATATATATACATATAAATCGAATTCTGTTCAAAACAGTCAATACAAACGAATGATACACAGTTTTATTAATAGAATTTTTTATGATCAAATATCAAACACTACATCTATGTTTAAAGTACTTGATCTTATACAATATCTGAATACTTTTTGAAATAAATGATTGATTTTGAATAGATTTTGTTCGAAGATAAAGATATTTTCTTTATAAGATACTAAGTGAAAAATTCTCACCACTATATATGATAAAAATATAGAGGTTACGAAATCGACGACTGATTAAGTTAAAAAAACAAGAAATTATTACGACAATTATGACAGAGATTGAAGAGCTGAACAATCTGTTTCCGAAGCAAACCTTTTGATACATGGATTAAATATACATATGACTAACATGGTGGTTAATACAATTATTATTTTTTTTTGTCTGGCTTCAAACACATACCAGGCAAATATGATTCTCTCACCAGTTATCGTAAACATATACTATGGCGACGATCATTTTATTAAAAGTATTTCATATTAAATATTTTTATTTACAGAAATGTCTGAAGTATTATGTTGTGTGCTTATGAATAGGATATTTAATCAAGTTTAGATTACATAGCGCAAAAGCCAACATGTACGGTTTTAGTAGATATAAGAAAGTCATTGGCAGCTTCTTAGAAAATCTATCTCCTACTAGCAGAAGTTTCCTAAGTATATAACGTCATACACTAATAACGTTTTCTAATTAGTTAAAACTTTGTTGTTGATACGTTACGTTGTTTCAAAAATTTTTTGTTAGTAAAGATTTACACTCAACCTGATCTCGATTCTCATTGATACATAATAACATTGGAATATATATCATCTCAATAATTATTAATTTTACTTATAACAACTTCTATATTATCCGCTGATCACTAAACCAAATACTGTTATGCTACAAGCACCCATTTTCTTAATGTCATCTTTTGAAGAATTCACAAATATCACCATTTCGAGATACAGACGTTAGAATTTTTGAAATCAATAAAGACCGATGATGGCCAAAAGGTAGAAGTGAACAATATGTAAATAAAGCCTTTGTTTTTTAAAGACTGAGTGAATTAATGATTCATTTTTCTTATTGAAATAACATATTTAATATGCAATCGTAATTTAAAGTAGATAGGAACATATTATTAAAAAGGATACAAACGAATTTGATTTCCAGATAGAACATATGTTCTCGTTTGAAAAGTATTATTGCTAATTGTAATAAAGATATGAGATTTGGGACTTTACGATTACATGGATTTCGTATTTATACGATAATTTTGAACTAAAATCTCAAAAAAGTAGTACCGATTTAAATTGAAAGTAAACAATAGGATAACTTAGCCATTTCGAATTCATGAAAGTACAACTAATTCTGGAAAAAGTAGTAAAGCGATAAGAAAAAAAGAGATTTCTTAGACACAGTTGAGGTGTGTTGGTGGCAACAACTTATACCTAAATTTTCCAACTAACTCATACCTATGTACTAGAAAATAATAGAATATTATTTTAGAACACAGTCTTGAAAATTTCAATAAAAATTTGTTTCTTGAAATTATTACAGCACCCGACGAAGATGGAATACAGCGAAGAACAACAGCAAAATGTTCGATCCTTGAATTATGCAATGCACGAGTTTTTGACCATTGATAATGTTAGTAAAACTAACGTATATTCATCCGGTATAATCGATGTCATAGTATTAGTATTTTATTGTGAAATGAATCTTATTCGACCGAAATCTCGAATCGATGTTGAATTCATAATGTTCTTTAATATATGTTTTTTTAATTTCATTTTTAGTATTATGTTTTTTTTTTGCAATGGTACTAAACTATTTTGATCACTGTGCTTGTTCATCACGTTCTCAGGTAGCTTTATTGAAACAATAGATTATGAAAAAATTTATGCTACTATATAGGCATGCATATGGATTGTGAATGATGAAAAAAATGATGTGACATATAAATTTTTCTATCAACACAATGAAAACATCAAAATGAACCAATATTAATGAGTTGATACATATAATGTAAATTGAACTGATAATATGTAGAACATGATGTTTGTATTAAACACGCGGAAAGCTATTTGCAATACAGTATGAATATGAAAACACATAAAAAAGTATCAAGTTACAATCAAAAATCATGGTCTAATAAAGATAAGAATGACGATATTTTCTGCAAAATAATCTTTATTAGTAAAAAGATAACTGCAAATAACTGTTCAAATATTAAATATGAAAAGAAAAAGCTGTTATTAAGTCTTCATGGTTTCTACTGACAATATACTAAAAGAATTTCAAATCAAGTTAGCAATAATTATTTCATAGAGAAATAATTATTGCAATCGATTCATAGAAAAAGAAAATGAACCCTAGTGGATTAAGATTAATTGTGTATAAGTATATATTTGAACAAAAAGAATATAATAGACGTGTGGCATTGATAGAAGAAGATCAAGATAAAGCGAGTATTATTTATGCATAAAATAAATTATTTGTTTGTATTTATTTCTAACTACCAGTTTTTAAAATAGGATTAAATATAGTGTACCACAGTTTATATACGGTTATACTCATAATACAAAAAAGTTGTGTTGTATAAAAAAAAAAAAAGAAACAAAATCAAATCAATTTTTCAACCCCAATACCATGGCCAACCCGGATATGGTGTGAAAGTATCAGTCGGCGGTATAGTCACCTCAAGAGTTGTAGTCTCAGTTGAAGTCGTAGTTGAAGTTTCAGTAATTACATTTGCTTCTGTAGCGTAATCCCAATCGTCTCTATAAGTTTGACATCCTATTTCAGCAGCTAAAGGATTTCTTGCATAATTAGTATATAAAACTTCACCATAATTTATATCATCCCAATAGTCATTAATTTTGTTTACAATAACTCCCGTGTCACTTGTTCCCCAGTAAACACCTGTTGCTGTCACATTATATGGATCTTGGTTCTCAATATTATATTGCAAATTTGAATAAAAATTGGTTTTTGAAATTGTAACTGTATCCAGATAAGGTAGACTAACTTGAAGTGCAACAGCAAAGTTTTTGATTGTTGAATCGATTAGAAAAAGACCAGTCGCACTAATTCCGACAGTATTTGATTGCGATATTGAACCTGCTCGACCAATAGAAATGCATGAGATGCGTGAATTTCCACTGACTGATAATGGTGGTGCTACTAGTGTAATGGTAGAATAGGCAATATCAGCTTGCCATTGTGACATATTGATAGTACCGTCAGTGAATGTGACATTGCGCATACTAAAAGGTCTTCCAGCAGAATTGTTGTCAATGTATGGGTTTATTACCGTGAAATTGACTTTAGTTAAAACAGAATTTCGAATTGACACAGAATTCAAAGAATAATACACGCCCATAACCAGATTATCCAGTGTATATTTACAATTACGAATGATAATACTGGGTGTTGTGGAGTATGAATACCAATAATAATCAAAACGGTCCCTTGTTGAAACATTGTACATAGACGAGTCTTCAAATATAAATTGTTGCTGATTAAAATAGTTATTAGAGCTAGTAATCGAAAAATCACGAATGGTTGAGTTCTTAACGATAAATGCGTAAATCCCTGAAAAGCTGACTCCATTTAAATCTATCATCGTAGCATTCATTACATTTGAATTAATCATTTGAAACTGACTTGGCCCTGCAGCTTGACTATAGTCTATAGTCATATTTCTTACAGTGCAATGATTTATTCCGACACCTTCATTTCCAGCACGAGGGTAGAAAGTGCCATAGAAAATATTACTATTCGTAATACAAATTGGTTCGCTGTAAAGATTATCACTTGATATAGTCGCTTGAGTAATTGAACATGAGTGCAATTTTAACGACGGAGACAATGGATCCATATAATTTGGATTGTAACCTTTCATATAAAAAAAATGATATATAAGATATCTAATAAGATTCTTATTTATTTCTGTAAAATAAGTCCATCTACGATTTATTCTTTCAATTGTAATTGTTTGATTCCTTTTACTTTCGTAAGAAAATATTTCAATCACAATTAATCAAAAATCTTACAATTAGCTCCAATTTCAGTATTGGCTGAAAATGTGCTTGATTCTCTTGCCAGAGTACCTGTGTTCTGTTGAAAGCCATCAGCTACATTAGTAAGTTGTAATGCTTTTTTTGGTCCTTTGAATTGTGCATAGCTTATAGAACTTAGCGACACGTGGGTACTTTGAAATTTAATCATCCATTTTTGATCATATGCTTGTCCACCTTCCAAAGTGACTTTTTGAGTAGATGTGCCTTGAATCTTTAGAAATGCTTTGACAAGGATTACACCGCCAACATTTGTAGCGGCTTGATTTAAGCCATTAAGAAGACCAAATATAACGAGAATGCACAGAAGCATATTCAATAATTCCATTTTAAATGCTTACTCCTGGTTATATCCGAATCATAGTTTGCATATTTATATTGCCAGTTCTTCTTTCGATATTGTTTTTCACTGATGACAAAGCAAAAATGGTGGTATACCTGCTTTGCTATTTAAGCATAATCATGTCTACCGTCTTTTTCTGTATTTCCGAATACCTTATTTTTCGTTTATTATTCGGCCATGACTATGCCTATGTCCGTTGTCTCTATTTCCGAATTTTTTTTTGTCTATCGTCTAATCTTATAAATATTACGTATGTAAACATAGATCATGCAATAGCGTTTATTATGCATGCATTAAGATGAATATAGGTGGGTAATTTGTAATCCTATTTTACTGTCATAACTAGAGATATATGTTCAAAATAACCAGAGTGCCTCTTGATTTATACTAGTAATTTTATTTTTGTTTTAGTTTTTTATATAACTCTTACTGCCAGTAGAAAAATCAACTTTTTGTCTTATGTCAAATTAAAGTTGTCGTCTTTGCCATGACCTATTAATTAAAGATTGAGTCTTCCCCGTTTCCGACTTTAACTTTTAATTGTATCATGCTATGATTTTGTAGACGCTGCCTTGAACTTTCCGAAAACATTAATGGGCTCTTCGAATAGAGGTCTTTTCTCAATTCATTTTAAGCATCTTTGAATTGATAGACATTTGTAGGAATTTTTGTCTGACAAAGATTAAATACTCGAACCGAAGTTTATTTGCTTTTTCTAAAATTTTACACGTATCTTTAGTTAAAAATTTAATATATTGCAATGGATAGTGCAAGACAAAATTTATAAATAAATGTGAAAAATATCTTGCAAATGTTTTTAAAAATAACGATATCAAATCTAGTTTAAAATCGCACTCACTTTTCATCATTTGATTCTGTTTTGAAAACACTATTTATCTATATATTCACTATTCTGAAGATAATCGATATGAACTAATGAATAGCTTCAATCTATTATAAACAAAGCTCAAATATGTATTTTTCTGAAATCAATAAATTTTATGAATCTTACAAGATGCAAACATTTTAATATGCAATAGGCGATTGATAGTGTCCTTGTATAACGGCAAATCAAAAGAAAAAAATAGATACTAGGCAGATGTAATCAATGTAGATAGTATCTTATAGATACAAACAAAAAGTTTGTAGAAGTTATTCAGTTATTATTTCCTTTTATTTTTATAACTTCATTGAAGATCGTATTGATTTAATTAAATATATGAAACTTGTTTGTTATCTCCTCGCCATAATTGAGGGTGAGGCTACGCTCATCCTTATCCTGAATTATAGCGGGCAGAGAGCAAACTAGTACCGTTAAAGATATGAAGTTATGAAAATAAGAAATTATAACAGAAGAGAAATATTAATCATCAAATGATCAAATGAAACGAAAAATAATTTTTAAACTGAAAAAATTTCATAGATTTTATTTTTGTATATATCAATAGATTCTTCATTACTAACAATCTAACAAAATAACTTCATTTCAAAAGCAAAATAATAACATAAAAACTTGACAAAAAAAGCCTCATATAAGACATTTTAAATAATTTTTATGACTAGAACTTAAATTAATAAATGTCTTTTCAACTTGTACAAGTACATGTTTTTTATTTCGTATATAATTACGAATAAAATAACGGCATATAACTTTTAATGATAAACATTCATTATTAGTTTTTTCATCTATTTTAGATACTAAATTATTTATATTAAACATTATTCGTTTAATTAATTGATATTCATTACTTTGATGAAATATTTCATCAATATATTGATTACATTCATTTAAATGAATTAAATCTATTTCAGTTGGTTGATAACAACAATGAGTTATAAGATAACTAAATAATTGCATTTGTTTATTTATTAAATCATAGAATGCTCGTAATAAACGTATATTAAATGTAATTTGTATATCAAGTAATAATTTATTATGTAATTGTATTAAATAAAGATAGATAGGTTCAAGAATAAGTGTAAATGGTGATATAAATGATATATTATCATCATAAATATTAAATGGAATAAATTTCGCATATTCAATAAGTAAACGAAAACATTCAATAGAACCACATGGACGTAATGATTGATTTTTAAACCATTTTATATTATATTTATCAATAGTAACTTGACGATGTTCAGCTAATAAACAAAGATGAAAAATTTGTTTTATTTGTTGTTCAGTTAAATAATTTAATGTAAATGATTTAAATTGAAATAAAATTGCTAAAAGATCAGAACGATCATTACGAATAATACATGCTAATGGTATTTCATTTTCATATGCTTCTAATTCACGTTGAATTAATTGACGTGGTTCATCATGTAATAAATAATTATGAGATTGATTTGAATTACTAATACCATCAAGTGATGCATTAGGAAAATATTTTAAAATTAATTTCAATATATTTCCATCACCTAAATAAGAAATTATAAAATAAATTTTATTAAAGATCTATTATTTGTATGTTTAAAGTATCAATAAAAAAAAAAACAAGATTTTGTTTTTAGATGAATCTACGCTGTTGTTTTTAAAATCTATTTTTTTTTTCAAAATTAATTGAATCATTCTTACATTTTAATATCTAACCTCTTTCACATGCTACTGGTATAAGAATTTTTCCACCTTCAGTTGAATTATCAATCATATGAAAATATTTCATAAATACATTATCGATAAATACATCTGTTGATCGTTCGATAATAATTTGATAAATATTAAAATGATTATAACCAATTGGTATAGGACAATCAACTAATATTGGATCATCATTTAATAATTTATCAAATATATTATAATCAGATTTCATAATTGCTTCTAAAAGATATTTTCTTTTTTCAGATTGTTGAGTTAATTGAACAATTTTAAGTGCAGCATCTATATATGACCATTGTTTTTTTAAACGATTTTTTTTTCGTATATATTCCGCTGACATATCTTATCTCAATGAAATATCTAAAAATTAAATAAGCTCTATTTAGCAAAAAAAAAAAAGAAAAATATACATTCTTTTGACATTGTAATCAAGATGATTGAAATAGATTAAAAGATTTTAATGTTGAATTAGAATAGAATAAAAAAACGTGTTTTGTTTTTGATTTTTTTTTCTTTTATTTGTATATGTACATAAATTTTTCCAAATAGATTCGTTCTCTTTTTGAAAGTTTTTAATTTATCGAAAGTAATAATTTCTCTTCTAACTATCTTCTACTGTACTCTAGTAATATCCTAATTCATCGTATAAGAAGATAGAAGATGATTATTACATCGGACTCCATGGCTTAGTCATGCCATTATATCAATCTTACATGACCAAAGTTACAGAGTCGTTATATATCCTTAAAATATTTTTCATATTCATCCTTAAACTGTCATTGAATATTTTGTTATTTGCACCCGTTTTAATATTAAAAAAAAATCAATCATTTATCAGTCAAATATTAAGAAAAAAACACTTCAAAAAAGAAAAATTGTCAAATAAAACCACAATCACTAAAAATTAAAAAAAACACCCGACTAGATGTACATATAAAAACAAAAATAACTGAGATTAATAAAAATTTGACTATTAATAAATGCACAATAATTATAAATTTATACATCGCCTTCGACTAGAGGTGTAAGAGGTGATTGTTTGCCTGGTATTAATGAACCATAACTTTTATTTGTTTTATTTATTGATGCTGTTTGCATAGAAGATGATGAAAGATTTGAACTTCGACGTCGAATTGAATCATTACTTTCTGATGAATCAACAGAATCTGATATTTGACTCTTTACTTCAGGTAAAACAGGTTCACTACCTAATTTACGTTTCCGTTTTAATTGTTTTGAATCTTTTGCATAAAATGCTTGCCATAATTGATTAATAACCTAAAATAATTTTTATTTATAAAAAAAAAGAACAATAAAAAATTTATTTACTTCAGTACACACGAAATCACTGGTATTCGATGATAATAAACGAAGCATAAATATTCCATCTGGTTCAAGATAACCAAATATAAATTCTGTATACCATCCTTTAACATAATCAGGTGGTTGAGAATTAAAATCGGTATCACGTTTCATTAATTGTAAACGTCGTTTTATATAATTATATTGTTTATCAGGAAAAAATCGTGTTACCCAAACAATAACATCAAATATAGACTTAAACAAGAAAAAAAACAGAATAAATTTATAATAATATATATAACAATTCGATACATACAACTATAAATACCATCATATACCAAAACCAAATAAAAGTAAATATCTAAATAAATTAATATGAGTAAAAAAAGAAAGAAAAATTTAAAATAATATTTACTTGTTGAGAAAATAAATTAAGTGGAAGAACACATTGTACTGTATAACGATGTGAATCTCTTGGATGAAGTGTTTCTCGAATATGAAAATCGCATAATGTTACTTTTGGAAAATATACTGATTGTGTATCCCAACCTAATAAATATAAAAAATTTTAAAAATAAAATCTTTATTCAAATTATTTTAACCTTGTCCTTTAAGAATTCTTTTAAGTACTTGTATACCAAATAAATGAAATTCTTGTCCCAAAAATAAATTTAATAAAAATATTTGACATACAGCATTTGTTATAAATAATGCTTTTGTTGTAAAATAAACAATAATTAAATAATTACCCAAATATTTACCCAAAAAAATACAAATTGTCATTAATATACGTTTTATACTAATACTTTGACCACGTTCTTCAGCTTGTCGTCTTGGATCATCAACATATTTATCAATAGCTTCAACAATATATTCCATTAATTCAATTTTATGGTTATCATCTTTTGTTGCTGTATCAACTGATTTATAATTAATAGCTGCATCAACTATATCACGAACATCAATACCACTACGACGTGATAATGAACGCCAAACAATATGTGGAAAATAAAAACAAAATGCTTGAAGAACTAATATAAATGGTATCCATTGATAATAACGTAATTCATTTTGACGTCTGTCACGTTCAAATTTTGGAACTTTTTGTTCAATAGGAATATAATATGTATTGGATACCCAACATATATCATTAACATATTCCTATATAAGAAAGTATTAAGAATAGAAAATATAGGATAATATGTAAGACTTAGATCAAATTATAAAAAATTCACGTAATTTGTATCTATCATAGTCGTTCTTTTAAGAATCAAATATAGGGATTGTAAGGGAATTCAAAATATTAGTAAATATGCCTGTACAATCAAAACACGTTCTAGAACAATCATGAAGGAGATTCTTTATATGTTTGTTTAGTTTTATACATAGAGTCTTGTATATCAACAATCAGTTAATAATTTCTTGTTATTTTTTTCAACAAAATTTTCTCTAATCATCTATACTCAAATCATAATTATAATAATCAATTTTTTACCTCATAATTTTTCGTAAATTGAGCAGGAACCCAACCTATTATATTAAAAATATTATTAAATAAAATTTCTCTTTAAGTTATATTAACTTACATTGTATATGTTTAGTACCAAATTGTTTATTAGTAACAATAATAGCAAAAAGAACAAGCATTAAAACTGTATATTTATATGAAAGTCGATCTGCAAAACTATCGTCACAACGTGATTCACCGAAGATTAGCGTCGGTAGACGCGTTACCATACCAACGATATCCATATTATTACTTTTATTCTTATCTGAAAAACAAAACAAATCATTGTTGAAAAATCAACAATAATAAAAACAATAGCAATAACAAGAGAAAAAAAAATAAGAAGAAGAAGAAGAAGAATTATTCTTTATCAATTGATATAGATGAATCATCTACTTTTAATTCATCTTTCTTTTGTATTGTTTCAATATCTAAATAATTAGAAAGAAATGTTATTTTCAAAATAAAAATTTTTGTTTTAATAAACCTTTTTTATTGCCTTGTTTTGTTGAATATTTTTTTAATTTAGCTACAAAGAAACCATCCAAATTATGTAAATGTGGATAGTATCGACGACAATATTTCATATATGGATGAAATGCAGTACCTTTAAAACTAATAAAACAGCAATAAAATAATTAAATTTTCTTTTTTGTTTTTCACATACTTTGTAAAACCTTCAACACCAAAATCTAAACCTGTTTCAACAAGTTTCACTGGTCGATTATTTAATGCATATTGTATCACAGCTTCATTTTCTTCAACCTCTTATAAAAATAAAAGTTTCTTAGTTTTTATTAAATATTTATCTTACTAATACTGAACAAGTCGAATAAACAATATATCCACCAGTTATTGAATTTTCATTTATTAAATCAATTGCATTCAATAAGAGTTGACGTTGAGTAGTAAAACATCGTTGAATATCTTTTTCATCCTAATTTAGACTTATTTTATGTTCATGTAAATTTAATAGTATCTTACTTTGGAATTTTTTACTGCCGGATCTTTTGCTATAACACCTGTACCACTACATGGTGCATCAACAAGACATCGATCAAAACCTCCCATATGCTAAAAAAAATCAAATTTTCAATAAAGAAAAAGAATTATTCATATAGAGTTTTGTCGACAATCTAACGCTATCCTATACCAAACAAACTGTCATTCTAAAAAACATAGAATGTCTGTATAATATGACAACATTTATGTTGAATTAACAGCTGGTCAATGTATCAACGCTTTATATAGAATACTTTTTTTTTTCTTGCTTGTTAGTAAAAGTAAACAGTAGATGATGACATACTAATATATACAAAATATTATTGACTTGATGAATCCCAAACAAATATAATCACATATCAAGGTCTGATGAAAGATTTGCAACAACTTTAATAAACAAATATTCGAAGTAGGTTTAAAAAAAACGAAACTGTTTACGATCTAATGTATTCTAATCAATATTTATCTTCGAATTATTTAATTAGAAAAAAGGAAAAGACTTAAAAGTAATTTACTTCAGAAAAATTTCGTCCATCAAGATTTGTCACAATTGTATTTGTTAAACCTAATCGATGTATATTAGCAATAATTGCTTTAGCTCGATCTTTATTTGCATCATTTGCAACTAATATACCACTATTTCTCATTAATCCACCTAAAATCAAATTCTTTTAAACAAAAAAACCTCTTATTTAAAATAATCTATTCACCAATATAAGTCGCTTTACCACCAGGAGCTGCACACATATCTAAAATTCTTTCATTAGGTTGAGGTGCTAATGCCATAACAGGTAAAAAACTTGAAGCACCTTGTAACATATAATGTCCACTAAGATATTCTGGTGTTGCACCAATAGGTACTTGACTATTATAAATAACAAGACCAACTTTAGTCCATTTATCAAGTGGATCAACATTAACACCACGATTAATTAATGCTTGAGCAAGATCACGTCGACGTGTTTTTAATGTATTCGTTCGAATAGTAACAGGTCGTTGACCTTCATTTGCTTCTAAAAAATCGATTATCTAAAAATAAACATATGTATATATATATATAGTTTAGATGATATTATTTAAATGAAGAAAAAATATTTTTACCTCAGCAAGTGGAAATAAATCAATAATTTTATTCATTAAAAATTCATTATATGAATAATAATTGCATAAATCTTGTTTAAGTAAATCGATATATTCTTTTCTTGAACTTAAAAAATTGAATTAATTAATTAATTAATTAATTATCTTTTATTTTCTAAATAAATAAATTTACCGATTTACTTCTCGTTTATTTTTAAAATCATTTAAAACATTAATAATTTCACGAATACGATGCATTAATAATTGTAAATCAGCTTGTGGAACTAAAATTTTGAAATTTTTATTTTTATTTTTTATATTATTTTCTTTTAATTTAATTAACCTTCTTTTGTTGCTTCGTGTTCACTAGGAAATTGAACTTTTTCTTGTTGTTGAATACTAGTTAATAATTCTTGTTCAGAACGTTCTTTTGCTTGACGTTGTTTTTCACGTAATTTTTTAGATTTTTTTTCAATATCAAGCTATTTTAAGTAAAAGAATTATTCATTTAAAACTGAAATTTAATTAACAAACTTTAGGTTCATTATCCTCTTCTTCTTCTTCGTCTTCTTCACTTGTACTTTCCATATCATTAAATTCATCATCATATGGAATATCTTCTTCCATTAAATCATCTTATTCATTATCATCAAATAATTCCTAAATATAAAAATCTTATCATTATTTTAGAAAAGACTTATTTAAAATACTTTAGTCTTTTTTGGTTTAAGCCATTGTTGATTTTCATCTGTATACCCAATAAGTTGTTGTTCTTCTTCTTCTTCATCATCATCATCATCAATTGATTCACCATCAGATTGACGTTTTTTAGTTGCTTTAATATCTTCAAAAAGAAAAAAAATTATGTTAAAAAAGAATCTATCAGAATAAAATGCCTGTATTTTTCTTGACTGTTTGTTTTAATTTTTCTTTTTCAAGACGTTTACGAGCACTGAAAAAGTTTGAATTAAAAATTTTTGATATAAGAAAAATATAAAGATACGAACCGTTGTTTGCCACGACTTGATAATCTTTTCTTTTCGGTAGTATCTGAAAAATCAATTAGAGATGCCATTCATAATCTATTGAAGCGAGATAATTTGGTTATCAAAACATATAACCCATTGTTACTGAAGGCCATCCGATGCTTTTGCTAACAGGAAATAGATCAAACAATCTTTAAATTCTATTGGGAAAACGATAAATTACTGTTCCACTCATAGTTCATATATTGGTCAATTAAGTACTCTATTTTTTCTTATCAATTATTCGAATTTATCCATTTTAATATTTCATTTATTTTAGAAGAATATGAAATTATTTAAGATAAATATTGAATTTCATATATTGGAGAGATTAATTTATAAGAATTTGCTTACCATTTCGTGTTAATTCTTTTGGAAATACTGGTTCTCCTTGTTTTTTTGCTTTTCGTCCGGGACCACGGATCTGTTTCGCCGCTTTTGCATCAGTTATTTTACGTCGTCCCATGATTAATGGAAAGAAGATTTTCTATAAAGATCTGGGTAATTAACTAATAGTAAATAAATAAGTATCCACCACTTAATTCAATCGGTCGATTTATCCATAGCTGATAACCAATCAAAATCATTTATGTGTCGCTAAGTATCAATCAAGAACAATTTTAGCGTTCTTTCTTTATTCTTAAAGAATGACGAATAAAAGCAATTCATTTTTTTTTCTTTATAGATAATAATCAATGAATACTGAACCAATTCCATCCTCTCTTCCTTTACCTCCTTCTTCTTCGTCTTCAGTATCTACAGAAGAAACTAATCTGATATCATTACCACTTTTTTTATCATCTTCGTCATCATCATTAAAACCATTACGTGAGCGTAATCGAACAAATCTTAAACGTCGTACTAATTTATCACGAAGTCAAGTATTGAGTAATGACTTTGAAAATGAAGATAATCTTTCCACAGTAAATACTATTACTAAGATAACAACAATAACAACGAATTCTCAACCACCATCAACACGTTTGTTCTTCTTTTTAGTTTTTCACTGATTTAAAATTTTTATTCTTTTTATATTTTAATTTTTAGCAACTATTCATACACATACAGAACTTTATTCGAAAACAATCAGTCCAACAACACCATCACCTATTCATACAACAGTTACATGTAGTCAAGTATGGGAACGATTAGCATCAAATGAAGAACATCAAAATTCAACATCACCTAAATCAATCGCAACAACTTCAGCAACAACGTCAAATTTACCAACACATATTTATTTTCCATGTAATCCCAGTGATAATGATGATGATAATGATGAACGAGAAGAAATACCTTACGATGATAAAGATGATTTTCAATATGTTCCTATCAGTAGTCAATCAAAACTTGTTCAATTTCAATTTTTAACATTTGCTAGACAACAACACTTTGATTTAAATAGTGATGATCATGATGATGACAATAAGAAAGAAACTGACGATGATGATGATGATGATGATGAGAATACAATTCTTGAACAAAATATGCAAGAAGATGAAGAGGAAGAAGAACAAGAGGTGAGATTTGAAATAGAGAAAACAGAACTATTTTATAGATGTACCATTTTTTCCAAAGCAATAAAAGAAAAAAATATAATCATAGTTTTTAGTAAATTGAATCTCTAATTAATTCAGTTGATTGAGTTTTCAATCTTGAATACTTTAGAATCAAATATCAAAAAAACGAAAACGATCAGTATCAACGACGGACTCTCTCGATGGTATCTCTACTCTTCCATCTACCAATGATGATGCAGCTACATCATCATCAATAACCAAACCACCATGTACAAAAAAACCTAAAATAAAAGATCCTAATGCAAATTTTCAACGTTTAAATATGCGAAAAAAACATTTTTCACATGCAAAAAAACATCAATTTGCTAAACATAAACGTAATGCATTCTATCGTCGAATGCGTCATGCCGGTGGTAATAAGTAAACTTTCTTATTTGTCAATTACTCTCTTTTTTTTCGTTCTCAAAAAAAAAATAGTTTTCTTTTTGTATTACGACAAAGTAAAATAAATATATGTATTATGTACAATTTTATCTTATTGTTTCTATTGTTGTTGTCACAATACTTGTACTAATATTGAAAAAAGCCTCTGTTGCATCGTCATCAAGACCATAAATTTTTGGCATCCAAGTTGTTGCAGCAAGAAATATAATTAGAAAACCAATTATATTCATTACAACACCAGTTTTTATCTAAAGGATACAAAAAGAAAAAGCCTATATTTATACTTTAATATTTAAATTACCATGTCAATCACTCGGATATCACCACTACCAAAAACAATAGCATTTGGTGGTGTAGCTTGAAAATATAATTCAATTAATTTTAATAAATTTTTATTTTTAAAACTTACCAATAGGTAACATAAAAGCTAGAGATACAGCTAAAGTACATGGAAGTATAAGATAAGCAGGATGAATACCAACTGAACGTGCCTATACAGAAATAAAAAATAATTTTTTTTTTGAATTAATGTAAAATATTCAAACATACAACAGAATCAAGTACAGGAAAGAAAATACTTGCTGTACTTAAATTTGATGTAACTTCAGTAAAAAGACCACTGATAACAATAATTAAAAATATAACAGCAGCACGTGGTACATCAGATAAAAAGTTAAGTGCATCTGCAATACTATTCGATAAACGTGAACTCTTATTTATGTATAAAAGAAAAAATATTCAATTTTCTTTTTTTTTTTTTAATAATAAAGTATACAAACTGTAAAAGCTGATGCAACAGAAAGACCAGCACCAAGTAAAAATATGGCACTCCATGCAATATTTTTTACTAGATCATTCCATTGAACAATTGGTTGATATTTCCAATTACCTTACAATTAAGAAATAAATTATATAGAATAATGTTTTTAAAATATACTTTTAAAAGGATTTGAATTGGGTAAAATTAATGGAAGTACACCGCAGAATACTGCAACTGTAGCATCACTTATATATCTATAAATAAATTTTGCAGAATTTATTTTTTTTGATATAGCATATATAGAATACTTTTCTTGAAATATAATATCCCATCCTCGTGTATCACCAAATTCTTTCGTCAACCATAAAATAATCATAAGAATAAATATAATTGCAACACAATATTCATTCCAACTAAATATCCAAAAAAACAAAATATTTTTACAAAAAAAGAATCCACACCCTCAGATCTCTTCGAGGCAAGATTTCAAGGTTGAAATTCAATCATTTGGTTTTCTTTGATGTGTCTTGCAAATAATTAACAATCGAATGGAATAGAGAATACTCGAGAACAAAAATTTATTAGAAGAAATTCCATTATGGTTTTAATGATTCCTATATGTTGCATTTGATGAAAAAAGTTTGGTCTCAAAATTCAATGTATATCCATTGAGAAAAAAACGTGTAAAGAATCTAAGGAAGTATTGGTGAAATCGAGCATTTTTGCTTGCCTATCATAATTTTTGACTTGTTATCGATCATTTCTAGCCTTTTCAATTCCATATTTGAATAGAGCATGAAAATTACATTGAACTGATATAGTCTCATTTAAATTCAAGAATGTTTAGTGCACTAGGAGTACTAAAAAGAGAGATACTCATGCTTATCCTGTCAGGATTGTCGTCGTATTTTGCTGTCAGACGTAAGTAAGTAAGCATTTCAGGTAATTTTTATCTATTCAAATTTAGATAGAACTTAAAAAATTGTATCTAAAAGACACTTTCCTATATCTCCTTGATACGAGACTGTATGAGAGGAGAATCAAAAGTTTGATTTGAATTTTCTTCTTACTTTGGTTTGCCAAGTTCATTATATTGTTTAACTAACATTATTTTTAAATTAGCTCGTACTTCACGTGTATCCGAATCTATTTTACATTGAAGTAATCTAAAAAGTAAGAAAAATAAATGAATTAAAATGCTTATACTGATTAATACAAACTCTTTTCTATTATAAAATAATTGTAACCATAACCAACATAGAATAAGCATTAATATTGCTACTGGCAATGCAAAGAGAAGAAAATTGAGAAAATTTATCCGAAAGGCAGTGCCTTTATAATTACTAAACAAATGATATTAAATAAATATAGAAAAAAAAAGAATTGTCGTTATCTACTTTTCGACAAAACCTTTAACAAAAATATTTGGTGCTGTACCAACAAGACTTGCTAAACCACCAATAGTTGCTGAATAAGCAGTAGCAAGAAGAAAAGCTATGAAAATATTAATAAAATTTCATTTTTTTTTAAATATATTCAATATACCTTTTTTTATTTCCGTATACTTTTTTTCTTCCGGTTTAACAACTTTAAATTTAATTGGTCTTCGCCATGGTAATCGAAAACGTTTTTTAACTTCAATAGAAACTTCTGGTTTCCTAAAATATAAAAAAACTTTTTTAAATAGTTCAGTTTTCTTATATATACAAACGGTTCTTCTATATGAAATGCATTAAGAATAACTTCTTTTGTTGTACGTCCATTTGGTGCGTCCATTTCAGTTAATTCAAGTACCTCTATAATTAATAAATTTCATATCATTTAATTTATTTCATAATTTTTTTTTACCATTTACAGCAGATGTTGCCTCTTTAATAGCTCGTTTTTTTTCAAGAGATTCTTTTCCATGACGTGTAAGTTCATCACTAATAGCTAATGCTACAGGTAACATAATTGATGTTGCTGCCGAATTATTAATCCACATAGAAAGAAATGCTGTTACTAGCATTAGACCAGCCATAGCCCTAATAAATTAGAAAGATTTCCAAGATTTTAAAATAGTTAGTAATATACCATTTTGTTGATGTACCAACATGACTTAATACAAACAATGCAATTCGTCGATGTAAATTAACTGATTCTACAGCATAAGCAAATGATAGACTACCAAAAAAAAGTGCGATTATATCGCTGAAAAACAATGGTGCTACAACGGCAGCCTTTATAACTCCAGCCTGTATACAAATACTAAAACTTTTTAAAAAAAATTATTATAATAAAAAGAATTTGTTTACCATCGGAAAAAATATAAGTGGTAATAAAGATGTAACTGGTAATGGTATTACTTCAAAAATCCAATAACTAGCAAGAATAATGACAATATATCCACATCTTGCTTGCTAGAAGAAACTTTTGTCATAAGAAATTCATAAAAAAAAAGTTTAACATACTGAAGAATTATTAATAATTGGTAATGGAAGAAGAATTAATGGTACAAGTAACACAAATAATAAACGCCATCGTTGTTTAATCCAAATTAGAATTGCATTGGCCATTTTAAATTGTGATAATAAAATACTAAAAATATGTTTTTTATTCACTAGAATGTGTCTGTCTATAAGAACAAAATGAAAAATAAAAAAGAAAAAACAAGATTAGCTGTTGCAGATGTGTTATTACACCTCAATAAAACATTTATTAATTCATTTTATTTATAATCTACTTGAGAATGGAGCGATATAAGTACAATGCAGAAGAATGTATTAAAAATCAAAATAGTTTTCAATTTTTATTAAATCAATCTTAGTGAAAAATTATGGCGTTACTACTCAAGTCATTTAATAAATCTAACACTTCAAGTAGAAAATGATAAGAACGAAAATGTCAAGGACATTTTAAACCGTTGTCATATGCATGCGTACGATTTCAATCTAGACATCTGCAGATTAAAAATCAGTATTTTTGTCTAATCCTATTAATATATTTTTTTTAACACATCTATAGGTTTATTTTTGAATAAAAATAGGATTACAAAGTAATCCAAAATTTCTAGTGTCTTAAACGTGTTGACAAAAATTTTATTTTCGATATAATAATACTGTTGATTTTGATATTTAAAGAATTTATCTTTAGAGGCTTTCAAGGGTTGGACAATGGATAAAGATTTTTGAATTAAAAGCAGCAGAAATGACGTTTAAAAGACTAAGATTTTGTAAGACTTTTAAATATTTTTTTTCTCTATCAGAACTGTTTGAATAAATCTTACACAAGATGAATGATTTTAACTGATATATCGAATTCTATAGGAATCTAAGTTGGTAAAACTTGACATTTGAGATGATGTCGAAAACTATAATTGATAGTGACAACTGATCCTTAAGATATTTATTGTAATAATGACTTTGTTTCATCTGTTTTTACCGTCTACGATCTGCTCTATCGAACCAGAAACCATTGAAAAGATGTAATCAATTTGTACTTTAATCATATGAAAATTTATATGAAAGAGAACTTAAAGAAAAGGTAATTGTATATACAGATTATTTTTTTTTTAGTATAACAGCAAGATAACTTTAACTGTCATAAAACAAAAAAAATATTATCTTAATATAAGTAAAAAGGAACAAGTAAAAGTTAAATTTCGTTTCTCAGATAATGATGTTTATGTATTTACGAATAGGTGAGTGAAATTTGTCACAAACATTTTCTCTAAAATTGATAAGAACTGGTTGTTTGAAGTAATCAATGATAAGCGTACGTGATTAATGTTTTTCTAAATTTTTTTCAAATAAAGATAGACAATATTTTTCAAAAGTATTCGTAATTAAATGTGTATCAATTAGATTGAATCAAAACAGCAAAATTCGAAAGGATACTTTTTAAATAACATTTCTTGTAATAATGCATCTTCAAATAAGCAATGTCGTCTGTCGAGACGAACGTTGAAAAAAACATTCAGTGATTTAATTACGTATATTTCAAATCATTTTATGTGAAACGATTTGAAACATTCACAAAAATAAACCTTGTTGAGTACCAAAGTATAGATAATCAAAAAACTTATTGAAGATGTTTTGAATGTAGGATGTTATTACTCCGAAGATTCATATTGGTTATGTGTTTAACTATGAGGTAACTTATATTATTTGTTATTACTCAATATAAACAGTAAATAAATATTGAAGACATTGATGTTAATCAAATCTGCTTTCATGTCTAGTGTTAATATTTATTGTTTTATGATGATAATAGAATTAAAATAAGTTTCTCATGGTTCCATTTTCTTCTATATTTATGAAGAACAGATTTAAAAGTACAAGCAAAATTTTTTTCTCACACGAAGATTTTTGCTTAGTCGCTTCAGTGTCATCGTATTGACTTTAAAACAAAGAACATGTCGTTAAAAATATCCTGAAAATAGATGGTTACCACCGAATTATCTCATGTCAATAGAGGATGTTTTTTAATAAATATATAAGACACACATGTCTGTTATTCAAAATAAAATAAGTAATGTAGTAAAATTAAGGATTCTATTGTAACATAACCATTGACACTAATTAACACACTTTCGTATCAATATACTTTTTCAATCTATTATTAAAAGATTTTATTTTTATGCATACAACCGATTATAACCGTTATGATTCATATATGAAAAATGTTAGAGAAAGAGTAATGTTAATATGTCGATCAGGTAAATTATTACAGTCATGAATAAATATTTTCAATAATATTCAACAATAAAGAGATGAAATGCATATTAAATACTTCGTTTCGATTAATGCAGTATATAAAAGTGTACCATATATCTATCAATAACAAAATGCATCATCGGATATTTGTTGCCTGCTTTATTCTTTCCTTGTTAAGTGTCTTTCTTGATGGCAACGTTCATAATAGAAAATTAAACTATCACAACTCGAAACTATTTGAATTATTTCAAAGACGTAAATCTTTGAGCTTTACAACAACTCAACGACAATTTCAAAATCAAATGTTAAACGCACATAATAACTATCGATTAATTCACTGTGCACCATTTTTAACACTTGATGATGATATTAATTATTCCGCTCAAAAATATGCTGACTATCTTGCTGATAGCAATACATTTAATCATACCAATACATTAGATTTAGGTGAAAATATTTTGAAAGTATCTAGCTCAAAAGAAATTAACAATTTTGATGGTTTGTATTCATTTGTATCACGAATAGTAAACTCAATTCTACTATTATTTATTAATATTATAGGTAGTATAGCTACTGATTATTGGTACAATGAGACTATAAGTTACAATTTCGAGGATGCAAAATATTCTACCAAAACAGGTCATTTCACTCAAGTCGTCTGGAAAGATTCGGAAAGACTTGGTGTTGGTTATGCTACTGTCAAACGCGAATCACGATATATATTATATGTTGTGGCACAATATTCGCCAGCAGGCAATGTAGACGGTTTATTTTCAAAAAATGTTTTTCCTCCTGTTTGCTAAATATTTATCAATAAATTATACTTCTGTGATATATCTTTATTCAATGATATAAGAAAAAAATCTTTTCTAGTGTTATAAGTTCATGTTTCGTACAGACACAATCGTCCATATGTAGCAAATTCTTCACTTACTTTCTCATTCGTGTGTTCTTGAGAGTTTGTGCATTGTGGAATATTATTTTTAAATACACATACTTATGATACCATATTTCATAATTTTAGGTGGTGAATATCAATATTGATCAAGAACTAATATTTCATATCATCATTCTCCTCAGCTACTCTGTTTTTATTGGAATACTATCTATTTTATACTATAAAGTGAATAGCAAATTAGGGATAGATCTATTTTATATTAGGATTAGTATTTGCATACAACAAATATATTGTTTCTTTGTACTTCTCATTCAATGGCACTCCATTTATTTATTTTATTTTTTACTCATTTTTATGCAGTTTACTGATACTGCTACATATAGGCATGAAATAAATGGTAGAGAAATCGTTATAAATGAGATATTTTCAATTTTATTTTATCAAACGTTGAGGATAGTTGCCATGATTATTTATTTCAACGTCAATCCTTTCGACACAGTTTATTAAAAGCTTTTTTGACTTCTTTTTCTAAAAATAATATAACTACCTTGGAAACCATATGAGCTAATTATATTTCATTTATTTAGTCACTTAAACAACGTTCGATTGACTTAGCTAAATATTCTATAGTATAAGGCCTGAGGTATAACATTATATTGATGCCTTCTATTATAGAATTAATAGCATTGAATGAATATGAAGTCAAAGATGATCGTCAAGCAATTTTGTACATTTTGAATCTAATCTCGATATTTGTCCCTATATTTCATTAATAAAAGACTTTGGATGATTTTCAGTATAATACTTGTGATCTACAGTCTTGCCTTTATCTACATTCAGGATTATTCGCATTAAAGAACACACTAAACATAGCTTTGGTTAAAATCTGTCTTCATGAACAACAGTCTTTGATAATTCATCTTCAACAAGCCAGTTAAAACTAGATGACTTATGACTAGCCTATCTAAAATAAATCAGTATCATAGCACTAGTAGTGCTAGAGTACAACTAACATGATCGAACAAAATTTCACTAAGTTTTTAAAACAAATTAAATGTGATTAACTCATGTGGTTTCTAAAGTAGCTAAATTTCTTTTGGAAAAAAAGGTCAAAAAAGCTTTTAATAAATTGTGTCGAAAGGATTGACCTTGATATAAATAGTCATGGCAGCTATCCTCAACATTTAATAGAATAAGATTGAAAATATCTCATTATTCTCTTAAAAAAAATATTTAAAGTTTTGACATTCTTTTACTTAACATTTAGGATACACACTATCTGTCAGCCGAAACATGTTCATAGGTAATCACAACAACAGGTGTAAACTTCGGTTCACAATGATAATTATTGCACGTATCTATCAAATAATATTCAAGACAAAAATTCATCGAACTATAAATTACTATCAGATATAGAAAAAAATATTTAAGAATATTATATCATAAATAAAATTATTCTTTATTTATTTTATGAACCTGCGATAGAAACTAAATTAAAAAATATTCTATTTCTAATGATTGATGAAAATTATCGTATTCTACCATCCATATATAATGTACAGTTGTGGTAAAAATTCTTCATGCGAATTCAACAATGATGACTTCTTTTCGTTAATTATTGAACTTTTCTCTATTATACAATTAACGCTCGTCTATGGACTCGCTTAATTCTTTCTCGTAGAATTACTGTTCCGCAACTAGAGAAATATTTTTCATTATAGGCCTACCTATAGCGATTGTAACACGGACCAATTCAAGTAAAATTCGAGTATCAGATGGATTAGCAACAAAAAAAAGTTAAACTGGCCACAAATGCAGATTCTCAGTATTTCGATTCTCTTTTGTGAAATTTTTTAAGAAAATATTGTGGTTTGCTTTTTTCCTTGCACTGCTTTATGTCCAACCAGAGAAGTACAAAACCATAAAAAAGCAGATAATTTATCTTTGCTGATCTCAGCTCTGCGAGAAAGACAATAGTAAAGTTTCAAATGAGACTCGAATTTCTCACCTTTGATTGCCATTGGTCAAGTTTTATAAAAAATAATAATAATTAATTAAAACTGATCTCAGATTTGAATTTTCCACTCTCGATTATCTCTAGCCAAATTTTAGCGAAAATAAACTCTTTTGTTCCCACATATTCTTGAATCAAAATAAAGATTCGCAGTTTTTAAACTACTAACTTTGCTAATTGAATTAATTTGAATTATCAAGAAAGTAATAAGCATGTATCACTTGTAACTTTTTTGTATCTAATGTCTCTATAGTTGAATTTTTTTTGAAATCATGAATAACAAAAAAAAATCTGTACAATATATGCAGTTTTACCAAGTTCAAAATGATCAAATTATTTCGTTTGAAAGAAACTTTTTTTTAAGATACAATATGACCTATATATGTACTATAAGCATTTCCATTAAAGTGCGTAGGGTAGAAAGATTAATGATATGTTTATATAAATAATTATAAGTAAAGTACATTAATAATCATTTCAATAACAGAAATACATTAAGGTGATGCATACATTTTTTTTATGTTTTATAGACACATACAAAGCTTACAAACACTTCAGTTATGAAGAAACAGGTATTTATTTCGATTATACTAACTTTGATTGTGTTCGTCAATGCAAAACGGGTGCAAAATAATGATGATCTTATGTCGGAATCTTTTGAAAAATCTTTAAGTCGTCGTTATTTTTTGAATGAATATCATTCATTTAAACAAAGAAAAGATTCAGAACTTATTAAATTTCAACAAAATTTTCGACAAGTTGTATTGGACACTCATAATGTCTTACGAGCTCTTCATTGTGTACCACCATTGACACTCGATGATAAAATTAATGAAAGAGCTCAAACTTATGCTGAACAACTTGCTAATACTGACAGTTTATTATATCATAGTAAAGATCGAGAAGGTCTTCTTGGAGAAAATCTTTATTTAGCAACACGTTCAAATCCTATTACAAATCCAGATGGTGAATATTTATTTTTTCATTAAAACGAAGAAAATATTGTTTCTTATTGTTACTTTTAGGTGATAAAGTAACACGTACATGGTATGCGGAAGTTGCTGTATATGATTATAACAAACCAGTTTATTCAAAAAAGACTGCTCATTTTACTCAAGTTGTTTGGAAAGCTACAGAGAAACTTGGTGTAGGAATAGCCTTTGGAAAAGAAGGACGTAAAATGTATGTTGTTGCTCAATATGGACCAGCAGGCAACATTGAATTTGAATACAATGAAAATGTTTTTAAACCCAAATGTTAGTTATCACAATAAGAATATTTCTTCTATTTTTTAAAATTTTCTTGCTTTTTCGTCTTATTGATGCATTCTTTAAATAAACAAAAATAATTTAATGAGAAGAAAAATATTCAAAACATATTGTAATTAATAAAAAAGAAAAGTAGAATTACAGCAAGTATAATGAAAGTTGTATCTTTTTCTTTATCATATTTGTTTAAAATGTTGCAAATATTGAATAGATAGAAGAGTAGTTTTTACATTAAGATAGCTATTGATGTTAAAGAGTACTGCCAATATTATTTTATTGAATAAATTTAAATGAATTTTTTCTTATATTCGTAATGGAAAAAAAACAAAGTAATTAGTGCTTCATTTAATATTCTTTATCAAGTAACTGAATGTTTTAACTTGTCGTTCTTATACGAATTACGAATTTAAAATGGAAAAGAAAATAAATTCCGTGAATGGTAGAAGTAGAAAATGACGATAATAGAGAGAAAGAGAGAAATATACCTATCATGATAGGATCAAAATATCAGACAGAGTAATTTTCAATGGAATTACGGTTCTTTTTTCAATGAATGTAACATTATTCATAATTGTATGCATCATACAAACTGCCAAAACATACAAATGAAAAAAAAAATTTTTTATCAAGCTATTCTGAATGATCATATATGTCAATTGTATTCGTACTCTTATAAACAGTTTTCTATTGGTACAAAAACAAGATTTATTTCAATTAATGAATCATTACTGCTGGTTTTGTTGTAACTGATTTTAATATTCATTAGTTTCGATCTATCTTAATTGAAAAGCATTTCTACTAAAATAATTCTTTATTCTCGAAGTATATTTTGGAGCCGTTGTACATTATATTGTCTTGAAATAATAAACGAATTAAAAAAAAAGCAATACTTCAACATAATAATTAAAATTTTTAATTTTTAATTTTGGACCTTTTATGTAAAGTACTAAATAATACATTTAACGAAAATCTATTCGTTAATGATCAAAATTTTTATGATACTATACAAACAATTATGTCAAAAATTTCATTTTCTAAATATAAATATATAAAGAAAAACCGGTCAGTTTACATCATCATCAAAGTTGATTTATTCATTCTTTATAGGCATATTTTATTATGAAATCTGCACTTATATGGCAATGTTTCATATATGACAGGTCATATAACAATCAGATCAGTGCTTCTGGAGTATGTAGAAAAGGCACGATTGACGCGTTTTTATTATCAAACGTCTTATGGATGTACAACCATCCATGAAACAATTGACACGTGTTATAATTGTATTTACATTGATTATTTTTATTGATAGAAAATGAACAAGAAATGATAATGATTCTGTATTGCACATTTTTCAATCTTATTCAGTTTGTTCTTAATTTTTCTGAAGAGATATCTTCTATATAAATAACGAGAAACTATAACATTTACTGAAGGTCAACGAGACTTTTGATACGATTCATTGTGTATTTATAAGATTTTGCGTACTCATCATTGTATAACATCATTATCACTTAATAATTGAAAAAGATGAATTATAAGAGTAGTTCTTATGAATCTTATTTTTTATTCGTTCGTTATTCCAACAATCAAAAATCTATGCATTAATTGCATAATTTTCAATCACGATATATTATTTTGTGAAATGTTTCTATCCTTGTAATTTAATAAAATTATATGCGAGAATGTGAAGAAAAAGTTAGATATGATACATCTATGTTTTTTAACAATGAACATACTTGTTCATTATACCTAACAATTTTACAGTTTTTTATTCATTTAAAATGCTCTCCAAAGAAAAGATTTTCTTTGAATTATTTAGAAAATTTTATAAAACCAGTAACGATTATATCTAATTATTTAAATGAGTGAAACATATTTTGTTTCAAGAAAAAATAGAAAATATTATCCTATTAAACTATTTCAAGATTTATAATATAATAAATTAATAATGATTGATTGTTTTATATATTTAAGTTCTAACATATTTTCCTTCGTATAGTCGAGTAGATGAAAGCCATATACTTATTGATTATTTGATGAAAATTATATAATCAATTCATCAAATTTGATTCAATCAGAATTTATAAATAGTACTTTGAGCAGACCAAAAGTAGTAACAGTGGCATTTAAATATCGTATAGTAAACTTCTAATAAAATCTGTTTCGTTAGAATATGTATTGGTCGTATTAGATCATGAAGAGTGTGGTACGTTTACATTTCACTTTATTATTTTTAATACGCTGTATTAAAAAAACAAAATATGCCACAAGATGCAGCGTGAAAAGCTCTACAATTTACAAAGTTCAATTATAAAAAGATGAGATAGAAAAAAATCAAACTCATCTCTTACCAAATAAAACAATCTCGCTTTCGCAATATTAAAATTTTGTCCGTTTTGAAAAGATAAATTGTAACTATAGAATGAGCGAGTCTTTATAAATTGTATTCTCCTTTCACGCTGCCTCTTGTAGGATATTTTATTTTTTTTTACACAACATATTAAGTGATAATAAAATAAAATACATAAGTGCCACTTTTTTCTGTAATGCCATGTCCACTATGATCTAAATGCTATCAGCTGATTAGCAAGAGAAATGGCTCTTATCTTCTATTTTATTATTATGATATTAGTTCATGTGTGATCAAATAGTATAGAAAAGTAGAGCATTCCGTTCTCTAATAGGCAATAAATAGTTAATTTTGTTGGTATAGTTGATAAGAACAGAATAGATGATTCACATTACGGTTCTTCATTCCACATTACTATTGACTATGGTTTTAATTATGATTATATATATTTTCATGATACAATCAATCGAATTTCATTTGTTGATCGAGTTATAGGTATAAGTAAAATTTTTGAAGTAGCAACAATTATTATTTATTATTTAGTCAATAATTCAACCAAACTATCTACGCTTGAATTTAATTCAAATAATTAATGTATTGCTTAAAGTTCTTATGGAAGTATTTAAGAAATTAAATAGATCTTATTTTTCAGTTATTTTTATTGTTTATTTAAACAAAAGAAAAACAATTTATTAAATGATACGAATATCATTCACTGGTGATGTTTGTTGAGTATCAATTGTTGTTACATTATGTGCGCCAAATAATGATGCAAAAAGATCTGATCTGAAATTAAAAAAAATAAAACAATTTTTTTTCCATTTTTTTACTTAATATTTACTTTGCTTCATCAGTAAATGAACATCGGTCAATTGGTGCCATATAATTAACCAATTTTTTATGAATATTATAACGAATTTTTCGATCTTTACTTGCTTTTGTATCGAGATTTTTTTTAAATTTAGTACGTAGTTTTCTTAATTGTGCCCAATGTCTATGAAATAATAAATATTAAGATATACTAAAAGAAAAAAATATATATATATATTAAACTTACTTGCTTATTTGTTCAGGATCAGTAATTGATGATGTTTTACGTTCAATATATTCACGTAATAATTGATGATAAAAATCACCATCATCAAAAAGTTCAGGATTAATTTTTGTTGTTAAATCAGTTGATGTTTCAGAATTATTAGGTGATGAAGGTGGACAAATAAGATCGTAATCTATTCGACTTGTTTGTGTACGTTTGAGAAGTCGATCAGGTAAAGACATTATCTAAATATAAAAACATTTCTATTTCTGTATGTTTTTCTCTCTTTGAAATCTTAATAATCAACATTTTGTTTCTTAGAAAAATTTTCAATTTTAATAAATTTATTTATTTATTCGATCTAATGTTATTCATTTGTTTTTATTCTAATAGACTAAATTGAATGAAAACAATTTTATAGGTCAAAGTGATATTATACATTTTTATTTAATATTCAAAAGATTTTTTTTATCTAGAGAAAAGTTGTAGATATTGAGAAATATTTTTTTCTCATGAATAATATGTCTGCATTAGGAATAATAAAAAATTCAATTTACTTCTTTAATCTGCACAATTGGTGATTGTTCAACAATATTTGTTTTA